>CAIGQZ010032451.1:4248504-4278144 GCA_903798205.1 Danio tinwini | reverse complement strand
CCGCATTCTCGCTCCATGGGGTGTGAATGTAGCTGTTTGCATTGTTCATGTGGATGCATAAAAATATCTGAGATTTCTCAAGAATTGTGTTGATTCAGCTCATTTTAAATAAGTTATTCGAACAAACATTTTTTGAGTGATTTTGTGAATTTCATTCTCATGAAAATATGATGAATTACAAAAATGCCTGTTTATTGGAAATATTAATAACATTAATAAATATCTATATTGTGTCAAATAATGAGCAGTTTTGTTAACTTTTGTCACTTTTGAGCAGTTAATGCATTGTTGCATTTCCTTCAAAAGCAAATCTTACTGACCTTACCATTTTTTTCAATTTGTATTTATTCAAAAACAGTATACAGTATATACAAAACAAAAATACATACAAAAATGCATACAAAAACTGAACAGTGAGGGACACAAACGCCCAACGTCTCCTATATTAACAAATCATTTACAAACACAAGAGAAGCTTAAATCAGATGCGATGCTCTGGCTGCTCGCAGTTGACCGCAGTGGCTTTATTAACGTTAATTTTTGATTAAACGTCCTCCTTATCAACACATACGCAGTCTGTGGCTGATAAAGTGCTGGGCGGTGTGTTATATCGACTGATGCTTTCATCGGCTCTGCATTCAAAAAGCTGTTCAGTGTTTTGTAAGGAGCTTAAACATGCAGGAAAAAAACGCATGTGTTCAACCGTCAGTCTCTGCGCATCTCCAGTCATTTTAGTCGGCTTTTCCTTTTCCCTGTTTTCTCTTTCATGAGTTGTTTTTGTGATTTGGCTCTTTCTCTGTTCTGTCTTTCAGTTTCTTCTTCTCTTTGTGTGTTTGAGCTGCTGTGGTTTATTTGGTATAAGGGCATGCTTGTCTTTTAACAGGGAGAACAAAAGCTAAATCCCTCAAGAGGAAAGAGGATTTTTCACTGACAGTGTAAGTAGTGTATATTTTTATAATGCTGCATTTTGATAATGAAACTTTGATAATAACATCATCAGCATATTGCAGTGATTTCTAAAGAATCGTTTGGTAATGATGCTGAAATGTCATCTTTGGCATAAGGTGTTTTTAGGTAAATTATTCTAAATAATAAAATTTCTAAATAAAATTTTACACTAGAAGCACAATAGTTTTACTATTTTACTGTATTTTTTTTTTTATTAAATAACGGCGTAATGTTTCCCCAAATTAACTATAAAAAATATTGGGTTCCTCACAATCGATTTCTCTTGGGGCAACATGAAGGAATTAAGTTAGCTTATTAGTTTTTACAAATGTAAGTGGATTGAACATAGAACAATTAAGTTGTCCCCAAAAAACCTCAGAAATTGTGTTGTTTTAGCTCATTTTAAATGTTAAATTAAACATAATGTTTTAAGTGTATTTGCATTGTTTTGTTAATCAAATAAATGCATAATATTTCCCAATATATTATTTTTACTGTAAGGTTTGTCAAATAAATGCATAATAATCCCCTTTCTACTGTATTGTTATTCAAATAAATGCATAATATTTTACAACATACTTTTTACTGTATTGTTGATCAGATGTATGCATACTATTTCAAAATATACTATCTTTACTGTATACTATTGATCAAAATGGATGATATTTTCCAGTATTACTATTTTAATTGGTCAAATAAATGCATAATATTGGCCAATATACTATTTATATTGTATTGTTGCTCTCATTAATGCATTATATTTCACAATATACTATTGTTACTTTATTATTGATCAATTTAATGGATAATATTTCACAACATTATTATTTGTACTGTATTGTTGGTCAAATAAATGCAAAATATTTCTCAGTACACAATATATACGGTATTGTTGATCAAATAAATGCATAATATTTCACAATATACAATTTTTGCTTTGTTATTGAACAGATTAATGCATAATAATAGTTTCCTACTATTACTATTTGTACTGTATTGTTGGCTAAATAAATACATAATATTTTTCAATATGCTATTTTTGCTGTATTATTTATCTAATATTCTCATAATATTTCACAATATACTAGTTATACTGTATTGTTGATCAAATAAATGCACATTTCACCAATATACTGTTGTTGATCACAAATAAATGCCTAATATTTTTCAATAAATTATTTGCACTGTATTGCTGATCACAAATAAATGCATAATATTTCCTAATATACCATTTTTACTGTATTTTTCATCAAATATATGCAGCTTTACTATGCATATTTAATAAATAAAGTTATAAAGTTAATAATCGAAAAATAAAGAGCTTTCGATTGACATTTCACAGCATTACTGTTGTATTTATTTTCGTTAAAATTAGGATTTCTAAATATTACTGTTTTAGAATTCGGTAAATGCACAGTATTACTGTTCTTTAAATGTATATTGAACGCAATAAATGCATTTCTTGGTTTGTACTGGAAGTTTATGTTTAATCTAGTTGGTAAAATTATACAATGATCTCTATGCAGTCTTATCCTGCTTAAAGATTATCTTCATATTTCATGTGATCTGTGTCTGATTCTGCTGTAGATATCAGTCTTGTTGACATGGCAGTGATTGCTTGCATTTAGGAAAATAATAAGTTGCTACACACATGCTGATTATGTATTCATCAAGCTTTACAGTATATCCACTGCACAGCCTGCGATACATTTTTACGGAAATTTTGGAACTATGTAATAATTCAATATTGTGAAAACTAAAATTTAAGACTTATTTGGTTTTGTTTAGTAGTTTATTACATAATGTTGGCGTTGCTGATGATGCCTTTAAAAGGGCAGACAGGGTGGACTTTGCATGTGCTTTTTGTCTGTTATAGTGCATATCTGTGTTATCAAGGCATGGCTAGTGATAAGACAGATTTGTTGTCATAATAAAAGGATATGCATTGAGAGAAACGTGACGCACATTGTCCAGCAGTTACACATTTGAACAAGACGAGACTGGCTGAGGTCAAATGAAATGACATATCTAATTTTATATTGAATAAGTCTCTGGCGTTCAATACAATACAATAAAACAGTAATATTACACTTTTTTAAAAGCTGTGTGGGTACACTTTATTTTACTCTCTCAAAAATACAAGTAAAGCTGTCACTGAGGTTTCAAAAGGTACACTTTTTTTTGTATGATGCATTTTGGTACCTTAAAAAGCACCTATTATGACCCTTTTTAATTCATTTATTTTCTTTTTAGCTTAGTCCCTTTATTAATCTGGGGTCGCCACAGCGGAATGAACCGCCAACTTATCCAGCACGATTTTACGCAGCGGATGCCCTTCCAGCCTCAACCTATCTCTGGGAAACATCCACACACACTCGTTTACACTCATACACTACGGACAATTTAGCCTACCCAAGTGTGGTTTAATTATAAACTAATTTCGAGAGGATCTCATGCTTATGATCAACACGGCTGGCACCTTATTAGTTCCGTAATCTGCCCTATTAGATGATTACGGACACACTAAAAAATAACCAGAGCTTTCACTCCAGTTATCTTCATCTATATGTTCCCCCTCTTCCACCCCTACTTCCACCCTTTTTCCTATAGGGCAACACGGCGGCCCAGTGACTAGCATTGTTTCCTCACAGCAAGAACGCTGCCGGTTCAACCTTCTATTGGGCTGGTTGGCGTTTCTGTGCGGAGTTTGCATGCTCTCCCAGTGTTCACGTGGGTTTCTCCCGGGTTCCCCGGTTTTCTCCCACCATCCAAAAACATACACTATAGCCAATCGACTTAGCCAAATTATTACCTAAGACAACCTTAGTTTACACTTCTCACATGGCGACAAGCAGGGGAGTTTTCGAGACCTTCCTGAGCTCGAACTCCCCTCTCGCCCTTCTAACAGGAGGGAGCCCCGGGCTCGAGGATATTACAAGCTCAGGGCTCTCTCCCGGGACAGGATGCCAATTACGCTTTGTTGATCATCAGCTAAGTGTGAACTCTTGAATTCACCTATACCGCATGTCTTTGGACTGTGGGGGAAACCAGAGCACCCAGAGGAAACCCACGCGAATGCAGGGAGAATGACCTTTTTTACAAAATGTAAAAGTTTTGCTGAATGTGAAGTTTCAGCACGACATACCCCACAAATCTCCTTGAAACTGCCCCTTTAGACTTTGATCCAAATTGTGCCATTTTGGTGACTGTCGTTTTAAATTCAGCCTTCTTTTTAAAAGAGTTTTGAGCTACAGATACATCTTGTGATATGTTTTAGCTAATGTTGTAAACAGTAACAGCATAATATTTTTGTATTGTAAAATTGTTCATCAGGATTCTGAAATGAAAGTTACATAAACACAATTTATTTAACTTCTTGTATTATAGCTGTTATTTTTTTTATCAAAATTGATACTGAATAATTTAAAACTGAGCTCTTATGGCTCATAGTTGTGAATCATATTGTACATTGTACTGATATATGGGAGGAAAAATTCTTTTTTTACAAGATTAAATAGTTATTTTTTTGTATATATTTTAAGGATTATTATGATGAATAGAAAGCTAAAAAATAAACAATATACATGAAAAAAAGTTCTTTTTACTTCACTATTCATGTGATTAAAGCATCTTTGCAGAATTAAAGTCTTAAATTCATTCATTAGTTGTTTTTTTTTTCAATAAACAAACAAAACCTTACTGTCCTCTTAGCTCACATGTGTGAATCATAGATTACATTATTTTAATATGTTACAAATATAATGTAAAATAGTAGTACATATTGTTTTTTGTTTGTCATTGAACTTTTTATTTTTATTTTGAACTTATATACCCCACACAACATTCACAATACAAAATCAACATTCAGGAAAAATAATGTAAACAAATTATAATAAACAATTATAACAAAACAACATTTATAATATAAATATTAAATGTAAAATAATACAACAGACAGCCAAAATGACAACCCTTCAAATTTTCCTTTACATGCTCTCCAAATACTGTAAAAGCTACCTCATTTTTGATCAAAAGTATGGGTGGAGTCCTGAAGTCTTGCCAACATACATTCATATGATGCAGTAGAAGTCATCAGCTCCATCCAATCCTTAAAAGAGGGAGTATCTGCGTTCTTCCAATTTCACAGCACCAGTCTCACAGCCGTAATACATCCTGCAACGACTAGCCCAGCCTGTGCTTTAGATATTCCCGTCTGTAGATTGGATGTATCACCAAGAAAAACTCTTGGTGTATACGCTAAAGGTTGTCCCTTCCATTTCTCAAGGTTTCAAATAACTCTTGTCCAGAATGGAGTCACCAAACGACAGTTCCACATTAAATGTAAAAATGTGCCCACAGAATGACCACACTTACACAGTGGTTACTTTTTCATTAATCCTAGCCTATGCAGTCTTACTGGAGTCCAGTAATATCGATTAATTATCTTGTAATGTATGAGTTTACTTCTAGCATCTCGCACAGAACCCCCTATACCCGAAACTACTGCTTCCCATTCACCCTCTTCAAATTCCACCTCCAAGTCTTTCTCCCAAACAATTCTTAAATGATCATTTTTTCAATACATGTTGTTTGCAGCAATCTTACACACAAAAGATGTAGTTTGCACTGACGTTGACACATTTAGAAACCCTAATAAAACACTTTTTTCTGCTCCTGCCTTATATCCCACGGATCTTTTACAGTACTACATATTTTAATATAATTAAATTGTTTTGTAAAACAGATACATTTCTTTTAATTCTTTCTATTTGATCGATAGAAGTTCAACAGAACAGCATTTATTGGAAAATAAATTATTTGCCTGTCACTTTAATGCAATTTAATCATCCATAAATAATTAAAGCCTTAAGTTAATTTCATTTTTTAAAACATAAACAAATGCAAAATAAAAAGAAAAAGTCCTCAAAGGTTTAGAAAGCAGTTCATGTTCTGAAGTAACAAGTCTCAGATCACATGGAAAATACGACTGGCAAAGAAACCTTTGGTCTCTGTTGGGTTGAGAAAAATCTTCTCTTATCGCAAGTATTGCAGATTTAGCCACGTTGCCACATCGAGTATTTCACTTGTCAGTAAATCACTCCTCTGCTTCACTCCTTCTTCTGCTGTGAATTTAGCAAACACGTTTAATAAACAATAACATGCTGTTGTCCATCTAGAATTTCCCTTGACAGTTTCCGCAACTCCCCTGTATTTCTTTCTCTTTCTCCTCTTTCTCTGCCATCGGATTTGTGTGAAACTGTCCTCATTAACAGCAGAACCGGTGAAGATGAATGTTCTGGAGGCTTCAGGAGATCCAGAGGGAGAAGCCACGGACGACTTAACAGGTCAGACGTCCTTAAGGCCAAAAAAACATGTACTTTATATTTGAATGTCAGCAATTGTTCTATAAAATATTTGTCTTTTTGAATCCACTGCAACTTTATTATCATACATTAAAAGCATAATGCTAAGACCTTTTGTGTTTGATGTTTAGGAAGGAAGAAGTCCAGGTTAAAGTCTCTAAAGTCACGCTTGCTTGTGAAGATAAAGAGAAAGGAGGACGATGGTGGACTGAAGCAGAGTCAGTCCGAAAGTGACATTGCATGGGGTGCTGAAGACTCCGAGTAGGTGCTCACTTCATACTCACTGTCTGCATGGTACGATTTGAAAAAAAAACTAACTAGCAAATGGTGTTTTTGGAAAAAGCACAATTAAAAAGGACAGCTCTGAAGCCTCTTAAAGCTCTGCGTGATTTGAGGATTCCTTGTAAAATAGGAGTTTGTTTAATTGCATGTGCTTTGGCTACTTCAAATCAAAAACAGAAATTAATTAACATTTATTTAAAGTTTGTGTAACATATGTTGTCAAAGTGATCCCTGCTTAAATGGATCTGCAAAAATGGCAAAAATGTCACTTAGGGCGTGCTCACACTATGCTATCCGAACCGTGCCCAGGCCCGTTTCCCAGATCGTTTGAGAAGTGGGAGTGCTATGAATCGGGCTCAGGCACGGTTCACTTGGGCGGCCCTGGCCCGGTTGTAAGAGGTGGGCCTGAGCGCGGTTCACTTGGGCTCAGGCGTGGTACACTTACAGTGTGAGTGCAAGCGTGCCTAAGCCCGAAACTGAAAGCGAGACGTGACTTTTAAGGGATTGTTTGATACGGATTAATTAATCATTGGTACTATTTAATGATTGTAAACTGTCGTAGATTATTAAAGACGCAAATCCCTCACTGCACGTCAGCTGCGCCTTCAGCAAACCTCCTAATTCCTGCAGCACGAGGACTTTATGATTGTTTATGAGCGTCAAAAGTGGCTGATCTGTTCGGCGAAATGATTGACAGCATGTCACCGCATATTAAACGACTTAAACGATATAACTAAAGAAATCTCCATTGTGCTGAGCGAGAGCGCTTACTGAGCAGCGCATCATCGATGACGTAAGCCCACCCAGGCCTAAATGTAATGTGAGTGCGGGCCGTTGGGGGAGACGGAAGGGGGGACAAGTGTGCTTTGGCCCGGTTCAAGGCAACCGTATATAGTGTGAGTACGGCCTTAAAGGGATAGTTTATGCAAAACTAATAAAATTAGTTATCAGTTACTCACCGTTCTGCGGTGGCCAAGAGAGCTTAACGTGCTGCAATTACAAAAAAACGAAAAGATCTTCATCAGTTTGACAGCACAATGCAAACTTTAAAAATCCTGCTGAATTTTCACACAACCCAAACATTTTATGAAAATGCGCTGCACTTTCTCACAACAAAATGGAAATGTTTCAAGGAGACCCTAAAATGTGATGGATATGTGTTGTTTAGGCTAATAAAGAAATGGGAATTGAGATATTATGCCACAGCCATATCACCCTGCAGCCCAGGACCGGTTACTCACTGAAGCTAAACAGGGCTAGGAAAACAGGAAAACTAGGTTGCTGCCGCTCAACCTGCGGTCTAATGTCCTATTGAAAGTGAAGGGGACACTACACTGTCAGTGGGTGCCGCCTTTCGGATGAGACGTTAAAACCGAGGTCCTGACTCTCTGTGGTCATTAAAAATCTCATGGCACTTCTCATAAAGAGTAGGGGTGTAACCCCGGTGTCCTGGCTTAATTCCCTCTCTGCCTTTATGATCATGGTCTCGCAATCATCCCCATCCACCAAATTGGCTCTATCACTGTTTCTCCAATCCACCTATTGCTGGTGTGTGTTAATCGCACTGGCGCCATTGTCCTGTGGCTGCCGTCGCATCATCCAAGTGGATGCTGCGCACTGGTGGTGGTGTGGAGAGACCTCCCCTCATGATTGTGAAGCGCTTTGGGTGTATGGCCATACACAATAAATGCGCTATATAAATATACATTACATTTACATTACATATTAAAATAAACAAACAAAAAAAATTACATTTGAAAGTGTCACCTTTCATCACCTACAACTTCACTGAGCAATAGTCACGGACTCACGGCACAGTGGCGTCCATCACGTTTTTTGGTCCGCTTGAAACATTTCCGTTGTGTTTCGTTCTTTTTGTGTTGTAAGAAAATGCAGCGCGTTTTCATAAATTGTTTGCATTGTGTGATAATTCAGCACATTTTTAAAAATGTGTTTACGTTGTGATGATTTGTCAAATGGATGAAGATCTTTTCTTTAATTGCTGGTGTTTTTTGTAATTGCATGTGTTTTCTTAAATTGCAGCACAATAAGCTCTCTCTGCCACTGCACCCTTAAAAACCGTTACAAACCTGTGTGAGTTTCTTTTTTTTGGGGGGGGGGGGGGGCTGAAACTAAAAGAAGATACTCTGAGGAAAGCAGGAAACCTGTGACCATTGACTTTCATAGTATTTGTATTTCCTTCTATGAAAGTCAATGGTTATCTTCTAACAGAAAAAAGAAACTCATATAGGTTTGGAACCACTTGAGGGTAAGAAAAGTGACACTTTTGGGTGAACTATCGCTTTAAAATAAGCTATGCGACTATACATACATTGTCTGATAGTCCACCATTATTGTTTTGAACAAGTACTTTCACATGTCAATAGATTGAACACATAATACACATGCGAGTGACGTCGCTGTTTTCATTTAAATCTCATTTTTGTACACTGTAAAAAATATATCCATAAACTAGCAGCTTTCAGTATTTTGTGATTCGGGTTTTATTTCTTTTTTCTTCTTTTATTTATGCTTTTAAATAGCTTTTTTTGGACCTTGATCATTCCTCCAACAACCCTTTACATTAAAAAAAAAGTTGAAAAAGTGACTTTTATTAAAAATTTTTATAGTTTGAAGCGATATATTGTTGGAGTTGGTGTCGTATATTATGGTACAAAAAATAAACGAAATTTTTTGTTACTTATTTCTCTTTATATCATTTCTTATACATTACAATATTTTAAACTTCTAAATTGTCACTAAAAGTCACTTTGGTAAACTATAGAGAATTGAATAGAATTTTTCACATCGAAAATCGACAGAGTAGAGGTCAATATCCCATAATGCAATTCACAACCATAAATAAACAGAAAACACTTGTGAATCTCGGAATACGGAAACTATTAATTAACAGGTATTTTTATAGTGTAGTTTGCACAGAGAAGATAAAGAAATTGTTTCATTTAAATAGTTTACGCTGAAGCCCAGCATTTTCATTGTCACCAAATACTGTTATTGAACAAAAAAGTGTTACATTTTTTAGTTGAAAACAGTCTTGTGTAAATTATCCATAAACATCCTTACATGAAAGTAAATGTACGATAAATAAATATAAATATATGTGACCACAATATATTGAAAACTGAAAAAATACATTTTCTGTCTGATGTATGGTTTGTTGGCATAGAACAATATTTGGCTGAGATGCAATTATTTGAACATCTGGAATCTGAGGGCTTAAAAAATTAATATATTGAGAAAATTGCCATTAAAGTTGTTCAAATTAAGCTCCTAAAACATATTTCTATGCTTCAAAATTACATTTAGGTACATTTACTGTACAAAAATGTCTTTTACTTAATATTCAAATGATTTTTGGCATAAAAAGAAAAATCGATAATTTTGACCCATGCAAAGGATACAAAATATACTCGTGCAACATAAGACCGGCTTTGTCGTTCAGGGTCAAATTCAATTCAATTCATGTTTTTTTATATAGAGCTTTTTACAATGTAGATTCAAAGCAAAGCTAAAACATAGTTCTAGCTTTCCAGAAGAAAGTCCAGAAGTCCAATTTATTTTTTTAATCTGAATGGGTTGAAAAAATAGTCTAAATTTCAACTAATATCATACACACAAATTTATACATTTAAGTATATACAGTGTACTCCTCGTCAACAATGTATATGTTTTCTTTAAAGTTGCTCCAAAGGCATGCTGGGATCCAGAGCATTTTCACATGACAGCATTTTTCAGGCAGAACACAGTCATTCAGACACAGAACCACTGAGAGTTCTGTCTCAGGAGAACATCCATGGCAAAATCCGAGCTCTACAGGTCAGTGCAATAAACCACATCCACAAGATTCTGTCTGCTCTCAGTCTGCCTGTGATGTTACACATTTAGTATTTAATTTCCTTTTAATTATGGTACAGCTCTTTAGTGCACTCTCCATTATTTAAAGTGTTCCATTAATATTTGACCAAATGTGACTGACAGAATAGTTTTCAATAGTTTTATTAAAGGATTAATTCATCTAGAAATGAAAATTCAGTTATTAACATGCTGTTCCAAACCCCTGAGTCCTTCAACTTCTGAACACAAATGAAGATATTTTAGATTAAATACGAGAGCTCTTGAATTCTCCATAGACATCAATTGTCAGTGTTGGGGAAAGTTACTTTTGAAAGTAGTGCATTACAATATTGAGTTACTCCCCCAAAAAAGTAACTAAGTGCATTACTTAGTTACTTTTTATGGAAAGTAATGCGTTATATTACTTTTGAGTTACTTTTGCATTACTTTTCCTTACCTGGCTGAGGCTTGATCTCTTTCAGCTGTGTTTTTTCACCTTATTTTATCGAGAAGCTCTGCATTTAACAACCACCTATATAACCTACACCTTCATTTTTTTTGTAAATGAAGGATAAAATTATATTTTGAGAACTTTTCGAGCCCAGAGCTACACATGCTGTATATACAGATTAATGACAGCAAGTAATGTGTTTGCTACTTTTAAATATTTTGTGTTATTAGTTTAGTAATTTTACTGTCCAATGAGATAAATACTGCAACAAAGCCCAAAGCCCATTCCCAATTCTATTTTTGTACCCCTTCCCCTTGACCCTTAAAACCGAGTGTGAAGGGGAAGAGCTTCAAATTTAGCCCTAAGAATTGGGACAGCACTACAGCACCTGCACACGTCATTAGATGTCATCGCGATCTCTTGCTTCATATGAGATCAGACGATGGTGACTGCTGTAATTATTCCAGTTATGTTATTTTTTGGTATTTATCCTGAGGAAATCAATGAAGGCATATATTGTGTTATCATAACGATCTAATGTGGCAATAGGATCGTAACTACTGTGTATTTACACAGTGGCCATACTCATCGATGTAAACACACCAAAAACAACATTAACATTATAGCAGACACTGTAAAAAGCTCATTCTTAGCCACTTTTCTGACAGGGCGTTCGAGTGTCATCGATTGACACAATGTTGTGGGACTGCTGTACAGAAGTTATTATTATGGATTATAGATCGCAAAATTTAGCGGTTTTTATTGTACTTTTTTTTTTTTTTAAACATGGTAAAAAAACGAACGCGATTATGAATATATTAAAATGTGTTTGTTGTAAAAATTCGTAATAATGACAACAAATACTAATTTGTGGATCTCCTTACTTCCATGTGCTGTTATGGCTGGTGCATTCTGGGAAATTTTCTTACCCCTTTGTTTCGAGTGTGGTCTTGAAAAGTCTTTGTTCGAAGGGCTATTCACCCCTTCCTTTTAGCCCTACGCCTTCAAGCTAAAGAGAATTGGGACACCCCTAGTCCTTCTTGGGAATGCGCAAAACGAGGGGTAGGGGAAGGGCTAAGGCGTTGAATTGGGATTGGGCGTAAGAGTACTAACATGAAATAATTTACATTAAGGCAAAAACAGATAACAAAATGAACAGTAAAACGATAAAAAACATCCCCTAATCAAAATAAATCGTTGAGCTTTATACATTGAATACATTTCTTCACGTGGCCTTAACAAATGTGTAAATTGTTTCCCAAAAAATAAAAAATCTTACTATATTACAAAACGTAGTCGCTTCTACAGTAACGTTAGACAGTGGCTGCACCTCCTCAACAATAAAAGCAATAACCAGTTTTTTGAGGAGTCTAATTAATTGTTTTACTTGGAGAATGTGAACTGATGCGGTGCGGGTGTAGTCCTTCTTATCCAGTTTTGTTTTATTTATTTCTTAGATTTCGTGTTTCTTGCAGTTGTCAAGAGTTTTACTTGCACATAATCTACACTTAACAACAATCCACTTATTTTCTTCGTTGAGTTCAATATAACAAGGATCCATTGCAAAAAGTCTCCGGCCTGCCAATTTGACTGTCTGTAGTGATGACGGGAGACACACAAATGAATCGTTTGTTTTAACCGGATCTTCTAAGTGAACCAGTCGAGCCAGTTCATTAAATTGAACAAAGTTGTCAAGAAACAGTTCGTGTCTTCAGTAAGTACTAACATACTGGATACTACCTCTGACTTGAAATCAACCCATATCCTTAGATATTCAGTTAGTAGAACAGTACACTGACTCATCTGCTGTGGAAAAAGGAGACCTGATGATGATGAGTGCGAGTTGACTGTCTGTTGCCTCACAGCTGACTTTCTCATTGAGTGTGTGATTCAACCTGACTAAGGTCATTGTTATTCTGCAATATGTTTTTTAAAGCCAATTAAGCAAGGTAAAGAGTAACTCGCGTTACATTTTTTAAAAGCTAACTCAAATAATATTACTTATTTTTAAAAGTAATGCATTATATTACTCATTACTTTGGAAAAGTTAAATTATTACGTAATGTACATTACTTATAATGTGTAAAGGCTGATTTATACTTCTGCGTCAAGCGCATGCGTATGCTAAGGTGCAGCCTACGCGTGAACGCACAGCCATTGCCGTGGCCGTCGTTGACGCACACTTCTCAAAAAATGTAACGTGTACACGTAGCGCAAGCTCTGTGATTGGTCGGCTTGGTAGCGCTGACGAGTGTGGGTGGAGATGAGAGCCACGTGAGTGTGATGCAGCAAGTGTTGGTACAAGTGTGGAGTCCCATGAAGTAGCTCCGGATGGAGACTGTTGCTTTGTGTTTACCTTATGATTAAAGTTGTCGCACGTCCGCCGGTTCCCGCCTCAAAACAATCGAATTTGAGCCACTTGTACATTAAGGAAGTGTTCAGAAAATACAAAACACCAGCGAAGAAACTCGACACAGAGGAACATAAACACCTACTGCCAGCTAGCGTTTCAGAAGTGTTATTGCAGAGCAACAGAGACAGCGCACAGAAGAACAAATGCACGGCTACGCGCGGTGGGTCACGCCAATCACTTGACGCAGAAGTATAAACCAGGCTTTACCCCCAACACTGTCAACGGTCCAAAACTGTCTATGTGACTTCAACTGTAAACATACTGTACAAAGCTCCAAAAAAGTATGTAAACTGTGAATATGACTATGTTCACCTGTGTCTTGTTTTTTTAGGTCAGGGTGCATGCTTACAAAGGAGAGCAGAGCAACAAGCAAGCATTGATTTTCTGTAATAAATGCACACCCTAAGCTGACATGAAAAACACTGGTGAACAGTCTTTTTACAGGGTTTTTTACTCACAAAAGTCCAAGAATTCATAGAGCATTGTATGATTACAGTTGAACCACTGAAGTCACATTAAATGTTTTGACAATATGTTAAGTTCCTTTAATGGACGTTGAATGTCTCTGGAACCTTGATAAATATGGAGGATGAAAATATCCTAATTTGTGTTCCATGAAGATTTCAGGTTCTTGGAACAACGGGTTGAGTAATTAATAACAGAATTTTCTTTTTGGGTAAATTAACTCTTTAGCTGTTTTTTTTTTTCTCTGGCTGATCAGATGAAGCTCCAGCAGCAGAAGATGCACTTAGGTCCTCCCCCTCTGCTGTTGCCTGCAAAACGTCGTGAAGATGCAGGTGGAAATTCAGAAGATGACGGTCTTCCTCGCAGCCCACCTGAAGTTTCCCACAGTGATGCACTGTACATGAGCATATCTAGCAAGGTGCTTGTACTAAAAGACATCAGCAGCATCCTAAGATCTTTATTGTTACGTATTGTATGTTAATGTGTTGTGGTGATAATTGCATGTTTTCAGCTGATATCATCTTTCAATTTCATCTGCATACATTTGTGTGACTCATTTTGTGTCTCCATTTGTTCAAATTGTTTCTTTCAGTGTATTTTATCAAACAAATAGTTAGCGTATTAGCTAAATATGGTGTAAACGTCCACATTGTTATGTTTGCAGTATTCCCTTCCTCCCAAGAACCATAGCACTTTGAGCTTAGCTGGAACAAGAAGTGAAGAGGAAGAACAGGTAACCTAATGTCAATTCATCATGATGTTTACATTATCCATGTCAATCATACATCTTATTCATGGCCTAAATCTGAATGGTTTATTTAGTGTAAAATGTTGTCTTTCTAAGCTCCTCTTCACCTTCCAGGTGTCTTCACAGCCTCTCTCTCCTCGGTCAATCAGCCCTGCGCCCGTTTCCCCACAGGCTCCAGGTTCAGCGGTAGACTTCAGCACTCCTCCGCAGGTCGTTTCCCTTCTGGACAACTCTGCTGCCCGCCACCGAATGTCCCTCAAACCCAAGAACCAAAGGGCTAGTGCCAAAAACAAGAGGGTGACCACTACAGTAAGTCTTTTATAGCCTCTACTAAACCTACAGTCCAGGATTTCCCAAATTGATTTTGGATTACTATTGCAAATAAATGACCTACACAATTCTTCACAAATGAATGCAACTGAATTTTGAAGATGAAATACTGTCACCAGCAGGGCCGGACTGGGACCAAAATTCAGCCCTGGCAGTTGATCACCAATTGAAGAGTGGGGGAGGGGTGGGGGTGGATGTTGGGAGAGAGTTGGCGTGCATGTAATAGGCGATCACCAACTAAAGAGCGGGGGGGTTGGGGGTTCGCCAGCCCACATGTAACACTGACCGGCCCACATTTAAAAAAATGGTCCGGCCCTTCTAGCATTTGCCAGAAATGCCCGATTGCCAGTCTGCCCCTGATCACCAGTAAAAAAGCTGTATTAAATTAACACTACAATAAAACACTACTGCCATTGGGAAAATGGTTTGGTAGAACAGTGACATCTGGAGTTGATACAATGTTAGAAAAACAAGAAAGGAAAAGAAAGATGTCTACCAAACCCACTGAAGATTCAATACTTTTTGTTCCTAAAATAATGCTGTACTTGTGTACAGTGTTTACATCCTACTACATTACTCTTCTTCAGCAGAAGAAGTCTTTATTTTATTACATAATAATGACACAAAATCTGAAACAACTCAATTCGGCAGCTTGGTTTGAACTGACAAGGAAGTTTTGAGTTTTCTCATGATATATTTTAAAATACATTTGATATATTTTTTTCCCATCTCACCATGTGCCTCTTATGCAGGATGGAAGCAGAACGCGGTCTGAGAGTCTGAACAATCTGGACCGGTCAGTTAGTACAAGGCAGGAAGAGGAGGGGGTAGCTCTGGTAAAAGAGATACCTCGCGCTCGGTCATATTCCTCTCAAGTTATACGTCCAGGGGAGAAACTTACAGCTATGCCAGTAAAGAGCCTTCCAATTTCACCTCTAACGTCTTTGCAGACTGCTGAAAATGCAAGACAAATTTTATCTGAACCGGAGCTTGTGAGTAAAATCCTGTCCACATCTCCTACGAGGAGTCCTAGCCCAAAAGAGATGCCTCCAGCTGAGCCACCAGTAGCAAAACCACCAATCCCAGTGGTGGCAACTGACAGAAAGGGAAAAGAAGAGAGTGAGACATTCAGCAGCTCTAAACTACTCAAGAGTAGTCAAAAGAACCTCGTGTCAACTGTAAGACCAGCTGTGTCAACTACACCAGAACTAAATCCTGTGAAAGATGAGAAGAAGACTAATACTGTGCCAGTACAAAACCAAATGGACATATTGAGCAAATACAGTGTTCAGAGTCCAGTAAATATTGAAAGCTCTACTTATGCTCCACCAAATGTAATTTGTAGAGTAAATCTGAGACCATCATCTTTCAGAAGATATGTACCTTCAACAGATGACAAACCGGAGTACAAGACTCTTCCTCTAGTCATCCCAGTGTCAGCTGTTATTCAGGATGCTGCTCAAACAGAAACCATAAAGCGCCAGAGAACTGTGTCTGGATCATTCAGTGTCTCCTCAGACAAGAATCAAGAGTGCCAGAGGACTGGAAGCTTCACTGGTGTAGTTGGACAAGATGGATTTAAAAAGGAAGCTACCCAAGCTGACAAACCAACTTTGAAATTCAAGACAGACCAGCAAATAGGTTCACAAGTTGAGAAAGCAATAAAAGACCAATGTATTAACTTACCACAATCATCTAAGAAGGAAGACAAAGGATACTCTGATCCTGTGATACCACCAAAGTCCACTGATCTTTCAAAGCCCAAGGATGTTAAGGAAATTCAGATCAACGAGAAGCAGGAAATCAG
The DNA here is from genome assembly GCA_903798205.1 of Danio tinwini. Lineage (NCBI taxonomy): Eukaryota > Metazoa > Chordata > Actinopteri > Cypriniformes > Danionidae > Danio > Danio tinwini. Next base: position 4,261,482 of record CAIGQZ010032451.1, on the reverse strand, counting down.
GGTCGAGGCTACCGAGCAAGGTTTACAGGAGGCGCTGGCTGTCGAAGAGGCAGACGAGGATGTGATGGAAGATGCCATGGCAGGCAAAGTTAAAGAGTCTACAAATGCATTTGGAGTGAAGCTTCGCTCTACCTCTCTCTCTCTTAAGTTTCGATTGGACAAAGCTCAATCGGAAGATAAGGCAAAACGCCACAGTTTTGAAATCTTTCCACAAGCTTCATCTGTGGCCTCGCAGTCTGATTCAACCAGCTATGTTGAACCTGAGACCCAACGCATTGGCTCAGGGGTTATAAGAGTGCATGCCAATCGTAAAGACCATCCTCTCCAAACCAATGGCTCTACAAACTTAGTTCAAGCCTCGAGTTCTTTCAGTGGAGACAAAGAGAGAGCTGGCTTCCTCAAACCGACTGGTGAGTTTCTTTTTGTGGTTTCCCAAGGTACCTGAAGAGTAATCTTCTGGCCTATTTAGTTTGCAATTATGATGTATTTGAACACCTAAATATCTTATGAGGATGATGTTCCAGGTCATACCAAGAAACAGTCTGTGCTTGTCTGAGTTATAGCGTACAAAACCTGCATTGAGCAAATGTTTAGCTGTGCCTTTCTGACTCTGTATTCACATTGAAATCAGTAAACAAATGGCAGATTGTGCTCATAGGTCTCTGTTTTATTATACCTGTTCATATTGTAACTATCAGCAGAATTAGTATAATTTAAAGTAGTAAGATAAAATATGATTATTAGTAAAAGAGGAAAAATCAAAGAATTGAAAGGGTCACGAAACACCAAAACACATTTTTTTGAGCTGTTGACAGTCATATATGTGTCCCACGCTGCTATAAAAACTATTAGGACACATATATTGCACTAAAAAAGTTAAAATTGCTTGTTTTTGCGTTATTTTGAGCAAATGTGTTCTTCCGGTTTGAAACGATTTTTTGAAGCTGCGTCACAGCGGTTTAGATACTTGCGTGTAATCCAGCGTGGAGAGTGGAAGTCTGTACCTGCGAGTACATTGTGACGTCTCTGAGTGTGCAGCATTAATTCATGAGAAAGACTTGGTTCAAACGAATCAGCGCGCTCTATTGTGTATGGGGTGCAACTTCATTAATATGCATGATAGTTTTGAAGACTGTTTACCTGTTACAGTTTTCAGACAACAGAGAGACGCCACTTTGTGTTGCTAAAACAAGTGAAAGAGGATGGGCTTTTGTGCATTGGACTGAGCCATGTAGTCGGTTTTTATGTTACAAGATTAATGTGAACACAGCTCACTATGAAGACTCTTTTAATTTGCTTAAATAGTTTTTAAATAGTAGTGGTGGCATGGTGGCTCACTGGTTAGCACTGTCGCCTCACAACAAAAGGTTGCTGGTTCCCAGCTGGGCCAGTTGGCATTTCTGTGTGGCGTTTGCATGTTCTCCGTGTCCGTGTGGGTTTCCTCCGGATGCTCTGGTTTGCCCCACAGTCCAAAGACATGCAGTATAGGTTAATTGAATAAACTAAATTGTCTGTAGTGTTTGATTGTGTGTGTGTGTGTGTGTGTGTGTGTGTGTGTGTGTGTGTCTGAGAATGAGTGTGTATGGGTGTTTCCCAGGACTGGGTTGCAGCTGGAAGGCCATTCGCTGTGTAAAACATGCTAGAAAAGTTGCCAATTCATTCTTCTGTGCTGACCTCTGAAATAGAGACTAAACTGAAGGAAACAAATTAATGAGTTCCTAAATGTAATAACAATTATTTTAAGGCCCCGGTACACTTCAAACTAAATTGAAGAATGAACTGAAATGACATCACTTCAGACAAATTTGTTTGAGGCAGTTCAGAATAGCTCACCAAAACAAACTTTTTGGGCGAGTTCATTTTGGCTCCTTAACATGTTTGAGCTACCATTGGTGATTACACAATCAGTAGGCATGTTTTGGAACTCTGTGGGTGTTGAAATGTCAGTGAAGTGACATAAATCAGTCTGGTAGCTGTTGACTTCTGGTCTGTCAGTGCAATGTGAGTTAGCCTTAATTTGTTTGGCATTCAGGCTACATGGGTATGCAGTGATGTCTGTTTTCTGAATAGGCTTTATAATAGTGTTGTGGGGCAGCTGAATAAATACATTTGCATAAAAGGAAATTTACTTGTGCAAGTGGCCAGCTTTGCCCAAAATGACATGTTTTTCTGATAAATAAATATTCTCATCCTTTTTTTCAGAACCTCCTCAGCCCTCAACATCAGACACTAAGAATGTACCTTCTCCCCCCAAAGAAAGTACAGACTTGCCTCCAGTTGAGACCCCAGCTGTGTCCTCTCAAGAGACGATACCAACATCCACAGCTTCAGAGGTGTCCTGGATGGAGATGGCCAGAGAGAAGACCAGAAGTCTCCAACAGCTCTTCACCAGCAGACTGCCAGAGTTTCCAAGCTTGCAATCACGACCAACAACCTCGAGCACAGCACAAACCCAATCATCTCCTTCACAAGCCAACCCCAAAACCACTCAGAACATTACAAGCCAGCCGACAGCTACACAACCTCAACCCAAACCCATAGAAACAAAACAACCACCTTTTGCACAGCCCTCCGGAAGATCTACGCAATCTAGCACTCAGTTCACACAAGTACAGACTCAAACTAGAACAACAACAAGCCAACCTTCAGCAAGTTCAACCACTACTCAGCCTCTAATTGACAGTACAAAAGATGTTCAGTTTCAGTCTAAAGCTCAAGCTTGTAATACAACAGTAAAACCAACTCAGTCTTCGGTTACAAGCACACCGAACGTAAATACATCCAAACAGCCAACACAGACACCACCCATCCAGCAGTCCTCGCCATTTCGAGCAGCATCACAGACCACCTCACAAGCTATACAGCATCCCACACCTTCCCCTGGTCCCCCACATTTATTTTCAAGCCCAAAGGTAACATCCCACCTAGGCTCCCAACAGTCTGCCAGTACTGTCTCGAAGGAACAGCCTCTGAATGAGGAGGGAGAGCCCACCGTAATCTCAGGAAAAGCTGACAGGGCGTCTGTGACTCAGGGGAAGGGGTCTGCATCTGAAGATGGCAGACCAGTGTGGGCCGCAGGATTAGGAAACAAGAGCTCGCTGGTGCAGCGATGGGAGAACCAAACAACTACCGCAACTAAGGTATCATTTACCATTCAAGCACACTTGATTTCTTTAATTAAATATAATTATTAAACAAAATCCATTCTTAGGGAAAAACTAAATGAGCTTCACGTGTTAAATCACATGTGAAACATGTCAAACACATGGTTTTGGAATATTTTTCCATCTGCCCACATTTGTCAAATGGGATTGCATGTATTTTACATAAAACTGTTCTAAAACCAAATCAAATGCTTCACATGTTTCATGTGTGTTTTAAGTGTGTTCCACATCATTTACATGTAATTTTGTTTTGACTGCACACAGAGTGCGAATTACAGGGGGGTTTGGGGGGGATTGACCTCCCTAATTAACGCTTGATCCCCCTGAAGGACATCTGATCTGTATCTTAAATGATAATATTAATAATTAACATAATAGATTATATAATATACATTTGACCACCCCATAATAGTTCATGGCAATGGTAAGAATGCATAATCGTGCGGTTTATGCGATAAAAAGATTTATTTACAGTCTGAAACTGACAGATCTAGAGCACCGAAACACATCGTAAGTGCTCACAAGAGATGATTGTCTACATATAGCCTAAAAGTAAAGTCAAATTAGATGCATAGTTTGTCTTGATCTATAGTAACCCCTGAAATAGCTAAGCAGAGGATACTGTTGGTCAGAATACACTAAGGCCCAATCCCAATTTTATTTTTGTACCCCTTCCCCTTGGCTCTTAAAACCGAGTGTGAAGAGGAAGGGCTTCAAAATTTACCTCGAAGTATTGGGACAGCACTACAGCACCTGCACACGTCATCAGATGTCATCGCCATCTCTTGCTTCATATGAGATCAGACGATGGTGACTGCTGTAGTTATTCCAGTTGTGTTTTTTTTTTTTGGTATTTATTTTCAGGAAATCACTGAAGGCATATATTGTGCTATCATAACGATCTAATGTAGCAATAAGATCATAACTATACTGCGCATTTACACAGTGCCCATACTCATCTATGTAAACACACTAAAAACAGCATTAACATTATAGCAGACACAGTAAAAGCTCATTCCCAGCCACTAGACTTTTCTGACAGAGTGTTAGAGTGTCATCGAGTGTCAGAAGGTTGTGGGACTGCTGTACGGGAGTTATTATTATGGATTAAAGATCTCGACATTTAGCGGTTTTTATTTTAGCATTTTTTTTTTTATAAAAGCATGACGGTAAAACACGAACGCAGTTATGAATATATTAAAACATGTTTGTTTGTTGTAAAAATTCATTATAATGACAAAAAATACTAATTTGTGGATCTCCTTACTTCCGAGTGTAACTATTCTGCCGTTGTGGCTGGTGTACTCTGGGAAATTTTTTTACCCCTTGGTTTCAAGTGTGGTCCTGAAAAATCTTTGTTCGAAAGGCTACTCACCCCTTCCCCTTAGCCCTACACTTTCAAACTAAAGAGAATTGGGACACCCCTACCTCTAAGAGGAAGGGCTAAGAGGTAGAATTTGGATTGGGCCAAAATTTCCCTTGAAACACTGAAAACTTAAATACAGTTTTATTAATAAATTAGGTTTGAATTGAAAATAATTGAAATAAATACATACATTTGAATCCTGCCTGATCGTCAATGTATAAATTGCACCCTGACTGCACATGAAACTCATGTTGTTTTTCTGTAAGGAAAGTAAAAAATATGTTTAGTTTTAGTTTGTTTAGGTAGTTCAAAACAGCTTGCAAAAGTGAACTCTAAAAATCAATTCATTGATTTTATCTAAAAAGTGAGTAAACCCCTAGCTTAAAAAGCAATTTGTTAACTTTATTTAAAAATGTGAGTAAACCCATTTTAGTCAACAATTGCAAGTTACACTGACAAACAAAAGCTTTTATTCAGTGAGTTTATGATGAGCTATAAAAAACTATAAACAATTTTTAACTGTTTTAAAATTGTGCAAAAAGGTAATTTATTTAATAATTTGAAGGAAATGGGTTTACAATTTTGTTGTTGTTGTTGTTGTTTAAATTAAAGTAGCTTTTTTTTTTACTGTGAACTTTCTGGAAAACTCACTCTGGCTATTAGGAGGCTTAAACTACCGTTAGACAGAAAGTGATTTCTCCATGTCCTCTGTTTAACTTTTATTTAACCTGCTATCTTTTCTGTCAACTTAGACTGGTAAGGTTTGTACAATCACTGTATACAGTTGACTGCTGGCTAACATATCACTGCAATGGTATTTCTGTTTACTGATTTAGCAGATCATAATCAATAATTATGATAATTTGCCAATGCTAATTATCAATAAACAGTCCTCCTTTATTAGATTTTGCATAAAAATGTAAATTTCAAGCATAACAATTCACAAAAGTTCAAAATTTCAAACGTTCAACGTTTTTCACAACAGCCTTAAAGTTGTTTAAACTCAAATTGATAAGGTCACATGTTATTTTAAGATACAATTCTCCCATTAATAAACTATTAACTATGACTTTGACTCAATAAACTGCTAATTTTCAGCTTATTATTAGTTATTAAGGCAATAGTAGTAAGATCATCCAGATTATGTACTTTTATAAGTGCTAATAAACAACCAATATTCTAATAATAGGCAGCTAACAAGCCACAAGTCAATAATAAAAAATGATACTTAAACTAAAGAGTTACTATTAATAATATAAAGCTATAAATCAATAAATTAACCTTAAAGTCTATGATTTCTGGAGTGGACATTTGCGGCTTTAGCATATTTGCACATATTCTGCTTGTGATGTTTTGTTTGGTGAACATTGTAGATTATTTTACTGTAGATTATTTTACTGATTTCACTAGACTATTGATCAGAAAAGCTCATCAGAGACCCAAAGCGCACCTCAGTCAGCAGTCTCCGATGGTCCTCTCCGACCGTCGATCACGAAGGTTTCCGGCTCAGGCCCTGACTCAAGTTCGTCAGCGCGTAAGTGAGCAACACAGTGCGAGATTTACATGCCAGCTACAGTTCAAATGTAAGCTCATACTTGGTGTTTATGTTTCCAAAAGCATCTTCTGTTTCCTTGAGGTCAGCAGAAAGAGAGGAAAAAGGGCAGCAGAAATCACCTTCATCCTCACCATCGTCATCTCCTCTGCAGTCAGTGCGGGACAGTGGGCAACCGTCCTGGATGGAGCTCGCCAAGAGGAAATCGCTGGCATGGAGCGATATGACAATGGACTAAAGGAGACAGAAGACAGAAGAGATAGAAACCTGGGGTTGGATGTTCAGTCTGTGTGTAAGGTTTGTAAGTTTGAAGTGTTTTTTATGCTGAAGGTGGATTAAAAGTGATATTGGTTTGCTTCATATGAAGCTCAGCAGACATTAATTTGATGTTAAAGTCAGCATAAACCAGAAGTTGCTGAGAATTTTATATCAGTATGTTGATGTACTTCCAATTGAAAAGGAATATTGAGTAGGGGGAGGAGCTTTCTTTTTCGCGCATCATTCCCTCATAGCAAACTAACGGTAAGAGGGGCGTGGTTAAAAATATTGAGAGTGAAGCATCAAACTGACGTCAACAGAAGGACCACCACTCCAAACATGGAAAAAAAAATGGTCATTCTTTGATTAAAGATTACCACAACAAACTTTTTTTTCAGTGGAATAACTTGCATTAATTAATTGTTCACCTAAAGAATGGCAATGTGCGCTAGCAAAATAAACATCATATATTTTGATTTCACAAGGACTTAAAAGCGGTTCAGTCTGGAAAGTGAACCAGAATTAGTGTATTATTGAGGAACAGTCACACATTTGTCAGTCACTGAACCTCTTAAAGGAACAGTTCACCCAAAAATGTAAATTCTGACATCATTTACTCCTCCCTTTACTCATGTTTCTTTTTCTATTGAACACAAATGAAGATATACATAAGAATGCTAATGCAATGACTTCAATATTTTCTGTTCTTCCGATGGATGTCAATGGCTGTTTTTTTTCCATTCCTCAGAATATCTTGTTTTGTGTTCAACAGAAGAAAGAAGCTCTTCATATATGTTTAGAGCACACATTTTCACTAGCTATGTTTCCATCCAAAAATGTGCAGAAACTTTATGCGCAAAACTGGATTATTGCATTAAAGACTTGTGAATAAAGCAGCGTTTCTATCCAACAAGTCGAAGCGAACACAATCGTCACTTCCTGATTAACTGGCGCCAAATATCAAGAGTAAAAGAGAAGCTGTGTCAATCTTTTCTTCATCTAATAAATGACTTGCGCCTCAGAAGGCAATCCTGACACGCAGTGAACGCGCGGTGGCGTTTGAAGTTGTCAGACACGGGCACAGGCGCTCTTGATTTTGGATGTCATTATAACATAATAACACTAATACTTAAATGGTAAGGCATTTTAGAATGACCAAAACAACATTTCAGATGGTTTCAGATGTGCTCAGCCTGCTGGTTTGTTCATTTACACACATTTTTATCATCACATGATCTCTTATAACAAAATCACATGACCTTTTTTAATGCGCATAGTGGAATTTGTGTTTAAAAGTGTTTCCATCATAGTTTATGCGCATCTTTTCTTATCGAATAAAAAGTTTATCCTACTCAGTTATGCGCATATGTTTTTTATGCGCATAACTGGTTTCCTTTACAAATATTATTAAGAATATTCCATAATATATTTAAAATTAACTTAAAATTACTTACAAAATCTAACATGTATTCTAATCTTATATATAAATGATATAAATAAATAAATAAATAATGAGGCTATTTATTAAGAGACAAATTTTAATATTTATTAGAAAATGAAAAAATCATAATTTAATAATAATGTTAATAATAGTAATGATGATGATTATTATTACTATTATTATTATAGTTATTATTATTAAGTAGGATATTTATTTATTTAAAAGTCTGCTTTTCAAGAAATGCAGAAATGCATTGAAGAAATGTTCTAACCAACAGGCCCACATCATATACAGTACATATACTTAATAAATAACCTACTATAAATTTAAACGATTAACCTATGCTATGTTTTTTGTTTTCACAAGCTTTGGAGATCATAAATTCCGCTTTTAAATAATAGGTCACCTAGAGCTTTCGTCATGAGCCACGACTGTGTTCAAAATCACTACAATGTTTTCAAAGTGCACTGCGAAGGAAGCGCAGTTGTAAACATGAAGATCGCTAAAACTAAACTATAAAAATGCTTTGAAAGCCAATTACACCTACGAGAGATGACTTTAATGCTTTTTAAAAAAGTTTAAATGTTAGAATGTTATAAACGAATAGGGCATAGGGGGGATAACTGGGAACAGAACACAGCCAGGAACTCTGTTTCTAACTACAGCTCCAAAGGTGTAGTTGCAAGCATGTAAGTTTGCAACTCAGTTTGTGAATGTTCGTTGAAACGATGGATTTGGGAAATGGTAAATCAACAAACTATGTTTTTAATGACGGAACTTGCGACCTTAATTGGCTAACGATGGTTTTCGGAAACGCACCCCTGGTCAACTGAAGTGTATATTGCACCCTCTGGTGGATTTATGCGAGAAGAGGATGCACAAGATACATTTGAGATCATAAAAAAGTGTACACAGCGGCCTCTGGTGGATTTGCGAAAACAAAAACTGCGAGCAGACGTACCTCCAGCTACATATTTCGCTGTTCCCTGGAACGTAGACCTGGGTACGTATCCGTAACGAGCCTGGGTTGAACATTTTTAACATTACTCGTAAGAAATGTTTTTGAAGAGCAAATCAGCACATTAGACTGATTTCCGAAGTATCATTTGACCTTGGAGTAAAATTCAGTTTCAGTAAAATACAGTTATTTAAATTGTAAAGATAGATATTTAACTGTTTGTATTGTATTTTTGATAAATAAATGCAGTCAGGAGCATATGAGAGACTTTTTTCAAAAACATTACAAATCTTACGAAATTATTGTGTAGACATTAACAACACAAAACAAATATGTACGTAAATATTTTGCTGGTAATATGTTTTGTAAAAGTGCCACGATACAGCACAACACAACAGTGTAAAACTCTTTAAGAGATGAAGGTGAAACAAATTCAGGTTCAGACTCAAGCAAAAGTGTCCTGAGGGAGATCTCAGGAAAATAAAATGATGCTATATGTTTTACCCAAAACTATATAATTGTTCCCATGTAATATATTGCTAGTGTTTCTCAGGTTTACCTTTTCTTGTATTTTTCTTGTTGTCTGAGTATTCATTTAATTTAATATGATTATTCCCTTTTCCAATTATGTCTTTTATTTATTACCGTGATTCCATTCGTGGGTTTATATGTATTGTAACATTGTATGTCCTGTTGATATTCTGACACCTTAATGTTAAATTATGTGACTGTAAAGAATATCATGTACTTTGAAATTTAAAAATATGGTCAGCTTGCTTTTGAAAATACTCATCTTAAATAAATTCATCTCACTAAATATGAGACCTGTGATTTGTAGTTCATGGCAAGGCAAGGCAAGTTTATTTATATAGCACATTTCATACACAATGGTAATTCAAAATGCTTTACATAAACAGGAATAAAAGAGACAGATATAAGAAAATAAAAACATATAAAACAACAAGAATAAAAAATATATTAAAAAATTATTAAAATGTGTTACAGTTTTTCTCAGTGGCTTTGGTGCATTTCTCACAACACTATGTACATTTGCACAACAGTTTATGCATTTCTCAAAACAATTAGTCATTTGTGCACATCATAGAAGCAGTTTCTCATTCCTTCCAGCAAATTGCAAATGCTTTTGGACATGCATCAATTGCTTTCATACAACTTTCTGCTGTTTTATAACATTATAATTTGCTTATGTCATGTCAGTCAAAATTAACTAAACTTGTGGATGCTGAATAGTCATTCCATATAAAACTAATAGTCCTCATTTTATTACTTGAGTCATTAAATACACAAATGTTGAACTAGTCAAAATCTGTCAAACTCATTTTATTTAAAAACTTTAAATCTTTTTTTTTCCTGAAAATGTCTTCTAAATTGAACAATATTATGAATGATTTACAGACCTACAGTATGTATGTTGTAGTTTCAGCTCCACTATGTACTGCAATATTGCTTACAGTTGTGCACAGCTCTACCCAAAGGGAGTTTATGTTGGTTGTAAATAAGGATGTATTTATTCTTTTGCACAATGCTGTGAATAAATTTGAATTGTAAAGAGCAAATGCAGTAAACATGTGAAATCTACATATTCAGTGTCTTGTACTCAGATACCTCACTAAATGCAGTGATGTCTAACTTTACTGTAGTTTTCAAATGGCTGTGTAAATAGTATATAGTGCTGTCTTGAGCATTTTCAGGAAGTGTCACCAGAATCTGACTTTTTTGCATTGGAAAAAAATGTACAGTGTAAACTCATAATGTAAACATGACAAAGCCATTTGACTATCTTGTTCATAAACAATGGTGGCAGGACTTTGCATTTTGATGACACTGACACTTTCATTGACATGAATACTTGTTTTTGAGAAATGAGCTATCTATTTTGAGCAAGTGACACGCTTTTGCAGGTTATCCACTAGGTTTTGCAGTTTGCACTAATTGTTTTGAGAAATGCATGAACTGTTGTGCAAATGTAAATAGTGTTGTGAGAAATGCACCAAAGCGACTGAGAAAAACTGTAACTAAACACAATCAATAGCAAAATAAACTGGTTTTTACAACATTATATATGTATTTTTATGTGAGATTATCATCAAAATGCCCCAGAACACAAAACAATTGAAGTGTGGCAATATTTTGTACTTCCATACAACAACTAATACCAAAATCTATTTATAAAACTCTATTTCAATTCAGTCCCTATGTTTGGTTTTCAATAATGATGTCATGATCACCAGCGATCTACCACCAGAGATCGCTGGTAAACACGGTCACATGGACTACAATTACGCCATGTTTTGGACTACAACCCCATACATGCACTCCGCTCACACACACGTTACAGATCAAGGACTGATTCAGGCACTATAAGTTCTGCTCACACGAGTCGCACACAAACACAGTCGCTGAGTCTTGTCTACTGGTTTAGGGTCACTACAATGCGGTTTCTTTGTCTTGCTTTGCCTGGTTTTGATCTTTGCCTCGTCTGTCTGTTTAATCCTGAATTGCTGCCTGCCTTGTGACCGTCTGCCTGCTACGACTACGACTCTGGATTGCCCATATACATCTGTTTGTTCCTGTTTTGACCACTGCTTGCTTACCTGACCTTGCCAATAAACCTGCATGTGGATCCGCACCTCTATTGTTAGTCACATCCTTGGTTACAATTGAGTTTTAAATACATATTTTATACCAAAATACCACCTTTTTAATTCTGTATTTTTATGCCAAATTAACATAATTATACAATATGTACATATACTACAGATAGCTAACAAAATAAATAGATTTTCTAAATAATATCCAAATAACCATCACAATTTCATATCTGACCCCAGTTTATGAAATAACTGCAGTTCTCAGGCGGTCCAGGCGGTGCCGCTGTTTCAGAGCCAACAAACTTTCTGTTCAGTATCATGTAACGCCATACTGTATCTATGGTTGCGAAATAAACATGCAGTCTGGACGGGCTCGGCGCTCATGAATGTCAACAGCATTATGCTCCTTGTTACTGCGTTAACGGCACTCTTCTGTGTCTGCGAGAGCTACACCATCAGGAGCTCGGTGTCCTGGGCTGTTACCGGGGACGCGGCGGACGAGGAGCTGGACACTCACTCGGACGAAGCGCCCGCTGTGCTCGTCGACAACATCGGCATCTGGAAACAGTCCTACCCGTCTTCGGTGTACCGGGACGGTGCCGAAAAAAAGCCCGAGCAGATATCGAAAGGCGAGGATGTGTCGTCCGCGTCCCGTGTGTTCTCATATCGGATGGAGGAGGTGAAGCTGCCGTCCAGCATCCCGCCGCCGCACGAGGAGACAGCGAGAGTCGCGCGATACATGGCGCATCAAGGGGACTGGGGGCTCCTGTCGACCCTCTCCACGCTGGAGCAGGTGATGATGCGCAGTTTACCGCCCTGTCGTTCTCCCGGAGAGCAGCTAGTTTAGTAATACGTTTTGATGTTGTCAACAAACATTAAAAATAACGTTAAACAAACCAGCGCTTCAGACTTGCATACCATTTGAAAGCATTGGCACCGGTGCCACTCATTTAGTTCTACAGATGCTGCCACAAACATCATGCACTGCACATGCAATATTGCTAATATAATAACATTTATTCCACCCACCCTGCTGAAAAGACAAGATAGACCATCAGAAGTTCTAACTATTTCCACTACAAATACCACAAAACATTACATGCCATCAAATGTTAACAATTTAAACAAGTATTTAATGGTTTAGTGTGTTTTGGGACATATTTCTATTTGGATATTTTAAACAATATTACCAGAAACCCAAAAACCATTATAGTTTCCATTAAAATCTATATATTTTCCGTAACACTTTACAATAAGTTTGTATTAATTAATGTTGGTAAATGTACTTACTAAAATGAACAAACCATAAACAATACATTTATTATAGTGTTTGTTCATGTTAGTTAATAACTCACAGTGCATTAACTAATGTTAACAAGCATGAATTTGGATTTTAATAATGCATTAGAAAATGCTAAACACATTCTATATACAATATATACAATACAGTATATATACATTTGAAGTCAGATTTATTAGCTGCCTTGTTTATTTTTTTCCCCCAATTTTTGTTTAACAGAGAGAAGATTTTTTTCAACACATTTCTAAACATAATAGTTTTAATAACTTATCTTTAATCACTGATTTATTTTATCTTTGTCATGATGACAGTAAATAATATTTGAAT
>CAIGQZ010032451.1:4232977-4248104 GCA_903798205.1 Danio tinwini | reverse complement strand
ATGTGACATTTGCAGTAAAAACTCAAAACATAAATTCACTTAGAAAATAAACGTTAACATTATATTGACACATCTGTTTATATTTTCCAAAACAACTAACCAAAGAGTTAGTGGAGCAGAAAAATATCAATCTGTAAACATTTTTTATATTTCAAATGAGGAAAATAAACATGCATTATGGATGTGAAAAAAAGTCTGCAAGTTTCAGTCTACAACATACTTTGTAGAAATTCTGTAAATTAAACTGCACAACCCAAAAGAAATAATGCTCATCTAAAGGATAAGAGTTGCTCTCTATAGAACAAAAATGATTGATGTTATTTTATTTGACTTTTTTGCATTTATGAGGTAAAAGTGTCATTATGGATGTGACGAATGTGAAATCGCCAATTGTGTGACTTTGGTAAATCAATTTAATCATATAATAATTTGAAAACACTGACAGAGACATTTTTGAGTATTTTTAAAGTACTGGAAAATACTTGCTTACACAAAAAATGTAGAAACGGTTTCTCTATTTTGGTGAAAACTTAACTTTTTTCATGACAAGGTTGACATTTGCATGGAATCGCTCGAATATATTCTTTCCCAAAAGGGTTTAGAAATCCATTTTTGAGATTGCTTTGAGCTAAGAGTAGATCCAGAAGTAAATATATTTTCAGAAACAAAAACAGTACTGTGACAATAAATATTTACAACCTCACTATAGAAGTAAAATCAAGCTTTATTTTATGTTTTCTATTACATTTGCTATAAAGAGCAAAAATGTAAAGACATTTAGAACAAATAAAAGTGCATACATATTACATTACTCATTATTTTATATTTTAATTGTATTTTATCAATACCCCTGGCAGTGGTTTTCATGGGGGGAATGGGGGGGGGGGGGCGGGGGGGGGGTATGTCCCCCTCATTTTTAGAGACAGACCATTTAGAAACAGGTGATTAAGAATGTAAACTTTTGGATTTCATACAGCTGCCCCCCCAATTTTAAAACGTCCACTCTGCCCCTGGTAATAATAAACGTTAACAAAGCGATGTAATACTTTCACAAATCACGATCGCTATTTATTAAGTTTTACCTCTCTAACTGCATCCCTCCTTTGTGCTTTATACAAAACAATCTTATCAGACATGCTTAGTATGATCCACATACGTAAATTAGCACCAAATGTCATTTTTTTGTGAACTATCCCTTCAGGGGTTTTGCACTCTTTAGGAATAATAATAAAGTTCAGATGCACATGCGTTATGAAATGTGCTTATTTTAGGATGCTGTTTATCTCTTATGTCTTTTTAGATTAGAGGACTTCCATTTGGCAACATCTTCTCTGTCAGTGACGGTCCAGCAGACAACAGCACTGGTATTCCTTATTTCTATGTCACACCAATGGACAACACTGTAACTGATCTCCGCAGCTTCCCTTTTGCTTCCTTAACCTTTTCGGAGGCAGAGGGAGATTTCTGCAGGTGTGTTCACTTGATTGAGTGAGAAGTTTTGATGGGATTTAGATTCAATATGCCAGTTAAAAGCTCAATTGAAAACCTGCTTATTTAGACTAGAATATTCATTACATTTAGATTCGATTATATTGATTACTTTGTTAGTATTATTGTGTCATTTTATTGCTCTCATATTGCTTTTTTATTTTTTGGTTTTGTGTTTATGTTTTTTTATTGAGTCTTGAGTGGTTTGAAAGGCACCTCAAATAAATTGTATTATTATTATTATTACATTAAATACAAAATTGTATTGTACAGTAATGTGTTTTCCTGTGCATTTTTTCTCAAAAGGAAGCAGGTTTATGACCCTGAAGACCCCAGGTGCGCTAGACTCACTTTGACTGGTAAAATGGTGGAGGTGGGACCAGAGGAGCTTGATTTTGCTAAAGAAGCCATGTTCTCCAGGTAATATGAACATTATAATTCATATGTAAAGCTGTGAACGCAACAAAAACATTTTAAATCTAAGCTGAGAAGTGTTCTATGTCTAGCTCTGTTGGTCAAGTACAGTATGTATAGTAGTCAGTGTATGTATACTAAATTATTAATTACAGCTTATCAGTTCACTATAGTTAATACAGTAAGCTGCAGCATTCATTATTATAATATATACAGTATAATACACTTTATTATAGTATGATTCAAAAACACTCTAGTATTTGCAAAAAAATTACTATAGTATTTTTTTCAGTGAGGTAAAGTTGGTTTTATATTCGCTCAGTAACAATTTGTGACAGGCTCCTTATATTCAGCCTGAAATCACATGTGATTGTGACTTCAAAACAACATTAGAACTATTTATTTGACTGTGAACAATGTTGTACAATTACTGAATGTTAGCAAGCTGCTAGTCTTCTAATTCAAGCATGGTGCAAAAGTATGCTAGCACCATGATGTAAACATACTAAAACAGGGCTCGAGCTTAACCTTTTTTCTTGGTAGCACCGGTGCTCCTAACTTCAAAAATGTAGGCGCACCAGACAACGTTTAGTCGCACCCACCAAAAATTATGAGCACCGTTACATGTTTTATATTAACAGATTCTATTATATATTAACACTCTAATCACAACTAACAAATAAACAAAAATTGGCATGCGCTCACCGGCCCTGCATGCACTGCTTGACGTGAATGAGATGAACTGAATTAACAATAATAACTGTGTTGTTCTCACGGGTGGTGTCTGATAATGCACCGATGATATTGACATATAACTTATTATTTGCATACATCATCTTAATAGCAATAACGGTCTTTTTATGAGCTGCAACATTAGTTTTATCTTAATGAATGCATGCTCTTTAACGATGGTGAACGCAGTGTCAGTTGCACGACTGACAGCATCGTGATGATTAAATAATGTTAGAACATCTCACTTTTAAAATGTGTAGATTCAGTGGCAAACACTGTTACCTGAAAACTCTGTCCCACCGGCTTTACAGTGAATGCTTTAATCATTTTTACAGCGGACTTTAAACACTGGACGTCTTTTATTCACTCTTCGAAAAGTGTATGGAATGCTGGAATGACATTCATTACATGATCACTAATCAGATCTACTATTATTTGTAACTTAGGTGATTTCTAAAACTAAAAATCTGTCAGTGTTGTTTTCATTCTCTCTGATCCAGACCTTTACATTTTCGCGGCTGTAGCTCTGTCATCAGAACTGAGTGATTGACAGCTGATATTAACCAATCCATTCATGATCTGTGCTAGCGCAGTGGGCCAATAAGAAGAGCTTGAAGGCGGGTCAAGCATTGCGTGCTTTGTTTACTGCAGCAAGTTGACATGTCAACTGTTTAAAACCCTTCCTGAGCACTGCGTTTGGTGTTTTTAGGTGCAAAGATGCTTAATGCGTGTATGTCTCCTAATTCTGCGCATGTGGTGAACATTTTGCTGTGAAAACTGGTCGCACGACATCAATTTTATGCAGTCGCACAAATGCTCCCAAATATATTTTGAGGTTGCATAGATAAAATTTCAGGCGCATATGCGACCAAAACGGTCACAATTTCGAGCCCTGTAAAATATGTTAAATACATGCTAGCAACATGCTAAAGATGGTAGCCATAGATATATACACTAGATATCGCATAAGGACCCTGAGCATGCATCAATAGCGCCGCCACATTTGTACAGTGCTCCCAGCACAAATGTTATTCAACCGCACTAGTCAAAACCGTGTGTCAACGTAAAGATGCTGGACTTTAGTGCTTTGTATGGGTGTAGTAACGAGCAAACAAAGAAAACAAAGCACAAAGGAAGAACATTTCATAGGTAAGATTTCTTTTTTATGTTATGAACTTTTGTGCTCAAAAAGTAATGTTATTGATGATAATACAGACACTGACTTACTGCATTCACCATAAGGCAAAGAAGTACCAACTTGCACTAAATACTGGGCTTATTCTAGTTTTGTTGAATAAAATAAGCAAACAATGCAAAAGAAGTATGACAACGAGATGCTGCGGTACCAGAAACTCGTATTATTGTCAACTAAGTGAATGAGTCGTTCATAACGGAGATTCATTCACAAACGAATCGCCCCCTTCGTTACAATGAGAAGTGAAAGCAGGAGGGGGGGGGGGGGGGGGGGGTGTTTCAGGACACGGATTAGATCAAATCTAACAAGAGGGAGGATAATACATTTACACGTACACAAACACACACTCTTTGTCAGCAATGCCAGTGCGGTCACTGATCCATCAATATAGAAAAGTGATGTAAAATTATAATTTTCGTAATAAAAAATATATATATATTTGCGTACTGACCACCGGGAAAACTCCTGATCATAGATATATGTGTATATGTGTATATCTCTGGCTCTGGATGGCCACAGTCCTCCATTGCACCTTGGTCTCACATTCATTTTCAATGGAACGCTACCCTGTACTAAAATGGCGGCTCTATTGAGGCATTCCTTCCAATAGACAACAACAGGGCAGGCGACATCTAATGTAAATATCTATGGATGGTAGCAAAGTGTTATTTCTTGGCGGTTAAACAGTGTTAGGAAAAGCCTTAGCCATGTGTTAAAAAGCCAGAATCATGCTAATGTGTGCTAGCATTAGGTTGAGGGATACTAGTGGCATCTTTAAGCATGTTTGTAAAGTGCTAGAAATGTGTTATTGATAATTCATGCAAGCAACATGCTAAACAAGCAGCTTTCAGTGTTAATTCATGTTAGCAGCATGCTTGGTGTGTAAGGTATATACTAACAACAAGCTAATTCATGCTAGCAGAGTGTTACAACATGCTAGCAACATACTAAACATGTTATGTGCTAAAACAAGCTAGTAACATAGTAATTGCAGCTGAAAAGTGCTAAAACGTCCTTGTAATAGTTCGGGAAGGCTTTCTCTGGTCAACAGTTCATTTTTCAAGCTAATAGGTTATCAAGTTTTCTTCACCTACAATTGCACACATATTTTATACCTAAGAGGTACTGCTACTGGTATTAGGCATATCAAAATCTTATTAGGGTGAGCAGTGTGTTTGTAAAGTTTTGTTTCAATTCATTTGAGTGTTTGTGCTGTGTTTAGGCATCCGGTCATGAAAAAGTGGCCCCCTGGACATCAGTGGTTCTTCATGAAGATGGTTTTGCAGCAAGTTTGGCTTCAGGACTGGTTTGGTGGGGTGTCCGTCGTTCCACTTGAAGAGTATTTCAAAGCGACACCTTTCTGAGGCCAAAACGGCAACTTCATATCACCAAACTGAACTGATTATGGACAGAAGGTGGTTATGCTTTTCTTGCTACTTCCAAACCAACATAGGCTCATTCTGAAAACCCTATATACATTTCTGGAGATCGCAAATTATGTTTCCAGAAGTACATATGGCTATATTTCGTCTTTAAAACGAACGTTACGGGGCGGTATGATGCTGTTCCTTTTCTCGCTTACCAGCTGATAGCTTACCTCTGTATGGATGGCTTTTTCCACTGATACCAGTGTGTTTAGTAGCTCGCCATGTATGTCGGCAGACTTGAGATGCAGAGAGGAGTTAACCACAACAGGGTTTGAGTCCGGCGAAGAACGGTTTCATAAGGTGGGTAAGACAAAAACAAAACCCAAAACATAAAATAAACAAATAAATAACAGTGTGACAATGTGATAAAATCGGAAAATATGGTAAAAATCAGACGAGGGCTTTTCTTTTTTTGATTACTTTTGCTGTCGGTTGGGTTTAGGGAAGTGGGTGGGCGGGTCAGTCGTTGCATTTGAAAACACTATTGGTTGGGTGTAGGAAAGGACGAAGATGGGTCAGTCAGTCAGTCAGTCGATCAGTCATTCAGTCAGTGAACAGCGGCCTCTGGTGGATTTATGCAAAAACAGCAGGCGTGTGTGGCACTAGCAAGAGAAATTTGAGATCTCAAAATGCGCAAGCAGCGCCCTCTAGTGGATTCGCGAAAACAAAAACTGCAAAAAAACGCAGCTCCTGGTATGTATTTCGCGATCTCCGGAAATGTATGTACACTGTAAAAAATGCAGGGTTCCACACAATTGATTCATATAAAATAAAATAAAAGGTATTAAAAAAATAATTTAGCCAAATTAAAGTTAATTAGAGGCCAATTTTGATAATTGAAAATACAACTAAATAATAAAAAAAACTAAAGGGCAAGGCAGCCAACAATCAACACCCTTCTCCTGTCCCAGCACTCCAACAATAACACACCAAATACAATGTCCAAAAAAAGTACATTTATTTACAGATTAACCAATAATAAATGACCAAGGGTAATTGTGTATAAAAAAAAAACTCAGGAGGGGATAATGCCTAAACAACAAACAAAAGATCTAACTGATTGATGAAGCAACTTTCTAAACTCTCAAAATAAAAAAACAAAAAAAAACCCAAAGATCTTACCTTAGTAGCTCCCTCTCTACCAGAAACAGGAGAAAAATAAATGTATTAAACAAAAGTGCCATCCACCTCCGTACTGTTCCAAAAAGTTTAAACAAAACCAAAAACATAAAGTAGAAATAACAATAACAAAGGGAATTTAAAGTCAAATTTTTACTATATTGTTCACTAACAATAGGATTTTTAACGTTACAACAAGTATCCCAATAATATTTAGCACAAACGCTGGTCTGGGGAAGGAGAACTAAGTGAGAGCAGCCCCAGTCTCTACTGCTGCATGTCTCAGCCACTTATTTGCCAACAGGTGAGACAAGATAGAAAGAGAGAGAGAAAGTAAAACATTCGAGGCCACAAATATCAAATGCATAAAAAGAAATAAACTTTTTTTTTCTTTATATGCAACAGTTGTCCCAACACAAATTGATTAAGTTAACTTAACACTTTTAACAAATTTATGTGGATTGAGCATAAAAAAATTAACTAAAATGAACTAAACGCGGGTGAAAAGTGTTAACGAACTACAAACATGAAGGACGCGTGAGACCAACTGTCAAGCAGAGAGGCTTCGGTAAAGATGTTTGTATGACTGTTAATAATATCTAGCCCACTGGAGAAGATTTAAATAGCCTAGTCTGTGTTATATTTCATCTGCAACAACAATACTGAACTTGTATAAAGACGTGTTTGGACATTACCATCTGAATGCAGAATTATCCAAAGACCTGAGGAGATTTCTCTGCATTAAAGACTCTTGAATGGCAGATTAACCAGCTGCTGCTTCTCCAATAAGGTAGGAAATAAAATATGACAGAAATGTGGATGATTGACAGGGCTCTTAACTAAGCAACACAACGATCTGTGTAACGAGGAAGTAGTGTGTCCCAAAGCTTGCATACTTTTTTGTTACACACTCAAAAGTATATATTTTTCTTCCACAAAAAAGTACATACTTTTAGGTCATAGTATAAGTATGCGAATTGGGGCGCAGCATAAGTTGTCCCAATGAAATCTCCAGAATTGTGTTGTTTTAGCTCATTTTAAAGAAGTAGTTTGAACAAGTAAAATAAAATCTTTTTTTTGAGTGTAGTGGTATGTTTTCAGAATGAGCCTGGGTTGTTCCAAACAGTGTTTTTTGTTGTTGTTGTTGTTGCCAGTTCACTGCATTTGGGTGTTCTTAACAAAATTCAAGTATTTGTTGAATGTATGAATTGTTTATTCAAAGAAAGTCTAAAATTCTTAATTATTAAATATTTTCTACACTTACTTAAGGTTACATCGAACGAAAAGTTATTTATTCGTTATACATAAATAAATTAATACACTTTATACATCAAATCACTCATATTAAATATTTATGCCATTTATGCCTTCACGAAAGTATGTACTTTCTGTACTGAATGCTTTACTACACACACACACACACACATAGGGGCGGACTGGGACAGCATTTTCCCGGGCAAAAGTAACTGTCAGTCAGGCCACATTTGATGCGATCTAGAAAGTGAAGAGCAGGAAGGGGGCGCGGAGGGGTGCGCAGGGATGCGCGGCAGGCCAGAGTCTCGGTAGCAGGCCACATCCGATGCGATATAGAAAGTGAAGGGGGGGGTGAGAGTGGCCCCCAGGGCAGAGTGGCTGGCCCCAGGGGAGATGCGCGGCAGGTGGCAGGCCAGATCCGATGTGATTTAGAAAGTGAAGAGCGGGTGGGGGGTGGGTTGGGGGAGAAGCGCGGCAGGCCAGTGGTCCGGTGGCATGGCAACTTCCGAATCGATATAGAAAAAGAAGAGCGGGTGGGGTGGAGGGAGATGCGCGGCAGGCCAGTGGCCTGGAAATGTTCCGGTGCTCCCTATGGCCAGTCCGCCCCTGCACACACACACACACACACACACACACACACACACACACACACACACACACACACACACACACACACACACACACACACACACACACACACACACACACACCCACACACACACACACACACACACACACACACACACACACACACACACACACACACACACACACACACACACACACACACATACACATACACATACACAAAAGAACTACAGTATACCAAATAGCAGTAGAGATTTTAGCTTGATTTCTCTGAAACTCACTTTACAGTGTATATCATTGAAGGTCTGATATTTCATTAATGACACAGGCGTCAAATACAAATTTTGCGTGTGAATTTGGTATTCATTGCATCTAATGCAGTCAGTTTATTGTCAGAATTGACTTTTCAAGGATGTTACACTACCTAATACAACTACAATGTAATCATCAGCTTCATGAAAAATCTCAAATAGCTGTTTGTGCCTTGCATTGCCTCCTCACATGAGCTGCTCAAATAAAATTCTAAATAATAAGAAATGTTATATTGTGTGGTAGTCGATGTTAATTTGTGGTCTGTTTTTTAATCTTGTTCTTAATGTAAAATGAAGAGCAAATGACGTAGATTACAAAAAGGATTGATTAGAGTAGTTTGATTATATAACGCATAATTAAAGCCTAAAATAATATTGCCAGGAGACTTCAGAAAAAATTGTCTTATGTAATACTGTATCTGGCTTAAGCTAAATTATAAAAGTGGTCTGTGTGGGTTGTAATTAATCATCTCTATTTTAAATGATTTCAGCTTTATCTTCAGCCTACTAGTTGTTATAAAGCAAACTTTTCTGTGAAACAGAGAAACCGAAATGAAAGAGTTTGTTGCAAATCAACAGAGAATAAAAATAATCACACAGGCACCTGTCTAAGATAGAGCCGCTGTTAGTTACACGACCAGAAATGGATGAATATAGGAGTAAACTGCTGGCTGTAGAAGTGATATGAAAGAGATGAGCATTTGAATAAAAGCAGACTGCGGCAAAGAGCTTAGTCTATGAATAAGACTTCAATTCTAGCTGAATTTACCAACTGGACATTAACCCTCAAGTTGAGAGACAAAAACCAGGAAATAAAAAATAGGCCTTTAATATATACTGCAATTGATATTAGTCATATTAGTCATACTACACTACCTGACAAAAGTCTTGTCGCCTATCCAACTTTTGGGAACAACAAATAATAACTTGACTTCTAGAAGTGGCTTATATGAAAGGAAAAGGCCTCTAGATTATGCTTATTTCACCAAAATAAAATATGACCATGCTGTGTGATATGACTTATTATTAAAGTAATCTGGAATGGCAAAGAATGCAATCTTGCAGGACTCCCAGAGTTCAACAACATTATTTGGATTAATCTTCAATGCCTCCTCCTTCATCTTACCCCAGACATACTCAATAATGTTCATGTCTGGTGACTGGGCTGGCCAATCCTGGAGCACCTTGACCTTCTTCGCTTACAGGATCTTTGATGTGAAGGCTGAAGTATGAGAAGGAGCGCTTTCCTGCTGTAGAATTTGCCCTCTCCTGTGGTTTGTAATGTAATGGGCAGCACAAATGTCTTGATACCTCAGACTGTTGATGTTGATATCCACTCTGCAGATCTCTCGCACGTCCCCTTACTGAATGTAACCCCAAACCATGGTTATTCCTTCACCAAACTTGACTGATCTCTGTGAGAATCTTGGGTCTGTGCTGGTTCCAATAGGTCTTCTCCAGTATTTGTGATGATTGGGTTGCAGTTCAACAGATGATTTATCAGAAAAATCTACCTTCTGCCACTTTTCCAAATGATCAACTAGAAGTCAAGTTATTATTTGTTGCTCTTACAACTGGGATCGACGACAAGACTTTAATTTCTTATTATATTGTTTAAACTTCTAAAATGTATTATTCATTATCATGAATACATAAAAGACACCAGTGAATTACAAAATATGGAAACTGTTTAAAAAGATAAATAATATAAATGTAATTGCTGCTCAATTAATTTATTCAGTAAATACCGGTGCTTATTACATGGTACTTATTTGTGATACTTGTACTTTATTAGTAGGTACTAACACTTATTATTAGCACTTATTATTTAGAGAGATACTAAAGAATAAGCATAAAGAATAAGCACTGGACACTGATGAATTACTAGTAGCTTAAAAATAAGTGTAAAAATATGTACTTATTGTAGATTAAATGCAAGATTTTTGGTTTAAGTGATTATTAGAATTACTGTTGCCTTTCTTTTGGCTAAAACGGTCCTCAATTAATCAATCAACCAATCAATCAACTTTTATTTATATGACACGTTACTACAACCAAGGTTGACCAAAGTGCTTTACACAACTAAAAACAAATTATAAAGCACAACTATAAAGCAGACAATGCAAAACAATACAAGAAATATCAATAAAATACAACAAGCATTAAAACAAAGTGTGAGTGCTATGCATTAAAAGCCAATTTAAACAAGTGGGTCTTAAGCTTGGCTTTTAAAAGTGGCAGGTCAGTGATTGTACGAAGCTCAATAGAAAGGGTATCCCAAAGTTTAGGACCTGCCACTGCAAAAGAGCAATCACCCCACTGCTTGTATCTTGACTGAGGGACTTCAAAAGTTGGTCAGCAAGGCCATTGACGGCATTAAAAACAAACATCAAAAGTTTAAAATCAATTCTGAACTTAACTTAAAAATTACAATTTCAGATCGTTTTCTTAGTTTTAATACGATCAACATAAAACATACTGTAAAGCTGGAGCCTGAGGACAACACAATCTCATGACAATTCATAACTTTTAGATTTGATCTCATTCGTACAATTTAGCACAATTTGCTTATCCACCAAATGCCAGTTGGGTTTAAGGGGTGTGGCTGGGTGCCACGCTTTTTTATATCGTACATTTTCATACAATTGAACTTGACCTAATAGACCACTAAACTGACCAATAGGAAATAGTAACGTTTCCTCATGAGAACACCTTAGTGTGGTATGGCAGGGCATATATGTGGTCTTTCTTTCTGAGAAGGCTGTCACACTGATGCTGATTCAGGCATGTGGATCGGATGAAATTAAGTTTGCAATTGCGCCATCCAGTGGCCACAATTGGAACAGCTGTTTCTTTTAATGAAAAATTGCATCTCATTTTTATACTTTACAGCATACCTGCCAACATTTGTCTTTGAAAATCCGGGACACCGGGGGGGCTGGGGGGGTGGTTGGCGATCGGATGGTGAGCAGAGCGACTTGGAGGGGTGCCAGGTCTGTTGGCGATCCGGGGGTATGTCAGCTTCAACGCACTGCATTGTGGATCCGTCTGCGCCGCTTCAGTGGCGTTGCTCGCTGCAGAAGTTGGGACTTTCTCAACTTTTCAAGTGCAGACGGAAGCGCCAGCCAATCAGATCGGTGTATGCAAATACACCAGTTCAGACAGTAGCTGATTGCTGACTAATTTCATTGGCTGACGCTGCTATGACAATCGCTTCAGCCCCAACTTCAGACACTGCCTCTGTCAAGCGTTGATGCTGAAGCCCCATGTGAATGGGGTGTTTCAGATTGTACCAATCACCTGAGGACTAGGGGAAGGGGGTGAAATTGCGGGAGTTTTCTGGGAGAAATTACAAACCGGGAAGTGGGTCTGAAATATGGGAGACTCCCAGGAAAAACAGGAGTGTTGGCAGGTATGCTTTACAGAATCATCTCGCTGGGCGGATTAAACCCATTTGCTGGCCTGATCCGTATGTTTGACACCCCTGGAGTAGAGAATTGGTGTAATTTCTTCACTTTTCCGACTGTTAGTTAACATGCGAGCAGCAGCATTTTGCACAAGCTGCAAACGATGAAGACATGACTGGTTAACTCTGACTGGTAAGTGCATTACAGTAATCCAAATGTGAACTAACAAAAGCATGGATGGTTTTCTCAAGATCAGCCTTGCTCAGGAAGGGCTTGACTTTAGAGAGAAGGCGAAGCTGAAGTTTTTTTTAGACTACTGTCTAGTCCAGGGGTGGGCAAACTCGAGAAGACAAAACCGAGTGTATTCTGTTCGGCAATTCTAACAGGTCAACCGTTTCATCTCCAGCGCATCATTTCAACCATGTGGTCAAAAACTTGGGTGTGAGACTAGACCAGGGGTGGGCAAACTCGCTCCTGGAGTGCCGGTGTCCTGCATAGTTTAGCTTCAACTCTAATCAAAAACACCTGAACATTGCCAAACAGAATAGACTCGGTTTTGTCTTCATTTATAGGCAAAGCAAATTTTGTGACAGCCATATCCTAATATCATTAAAACATTTGCTAAAAGAATCAAGCGAATCTAAAAAGATCGGTCTAACAGGAATATAAAGCTGTATATCATCGGCATACAGATGAAAAGAGAAAATGATTGAACCTAAAGGCAGCATGTACAAAGAGAACAAAACAGGCCCTAAAATGGATCCCTGAGGCACACCAAAGGTCAAAGGGGCTGGAGATGAAGAGAAGTCACCAACTATAACTGAAAAAATGCGACCAGTTAAATATGAGTTAAACCAGTTTAACACAGCCCCCTAAAGCCCAGAGCCCCCCTGCTGGGCCAACCACGAAAGGAGGACTTAGTGATCCACAGTGTCAAATGCAGCAGTAAGGTCCAGCATGACTAACAACACAGGTTTTTTAGCATCAAGGGACAGGAGAATATCATTTTAAACTTTTAACAGAGCGGATTCAGTGCTGTGACGAGATCTAAAACCAGATTGGAATTTCTCAAAGATGTGATTTCCTTCAAGAAAGGAGTGCAGATGCATAAAACAACATTTTCTAAAACCTTGGATAGGTGAGACACTGCTCTAAAATTGGACAAAACTGCAGGATCAAGGATCAATCTTATTATGCTCCTCTGGCATCAAGACATTTTCACCTACAGAACTGACACTCATTGGATATATTGAGGAATTACCACTTTGTAAACATTCAGAATGTGCGCGCAGCGAGGTTGCAGAAAAAAAAGAACGGGAGCGCTAGCATTTACAGCGAGGGAATAACATCTGATGCGGTACAGAGTTAGTTGTTGTATTAGAGATAAGTTATATTGATTGCATATTATATATATTGTTTACATAATGCTTTCAGTGTATTATAACAGCTTGTCACCCAGTGATAAGCACAGTTATTCTGCAAACGTTAAAGTGAGCAGCGTTCGTCTGACAGGTCCATTTGCGATAGCACCCTCCCAATGGATATTGAATAAGACGAAATGGCCAAGCATCCAGCCCCAAATATACAACTATCTCATTGAAACTCCAAGTGATGTTACAAGAGAGAAGTTAAAGGCCTACATGTCTTTGGATGCCTACAATTGTGTTCTGTGGTCATGTGCAAGAAATAATGTTCCCTGATTACCAGATTCAAAACTATGTAGTGCTAAAAACTGAGGTTCTTCCTAGCCAAAGACAAGGAAAGAAGACAGAGCTATACAACGCCTGGGTAATCATCAACAAGCAAAACAACTGCAATCTGACAGTGAACTGCACCTTTACGGCAGGGTATGTGAATTTACATTTGTACATTTCATTCTTAGCATTCAGTGTCTGCAGTTTAATTCACCATATTGAACTGTTTTTGCTGAAATCATTGCTGCAATCAAAAGTGAGAAATGTGTATGATTCAGCATAGCGTGAACTTACCTGATGTAAAATGAGAACTGCAGAGGCAAGCATTTTCAATTAGGTCCTCACTCCATTCAGCTCTTATGATGGCTGTTAGCCAAAGACTTCTGCTGTTGGCATTAAAAGCAGTGTGGTGTATGCTAAAATTTAAGTTTTCTATTTTTTTAATTTGGCATCCTACCGCACAACACGACATGTTTGCTATTGCAACCGTTTTTTTTTTTTGCAACCGGTATGCGCGGTTGAACGCATGTGACGTCATGTGTGACGTAGGTTGGCAATTCCCCTATTCTCTCTTTTTTTCACACCATTATCTGTACACTCTAGAGATAGCTGTGTTAAAATCTTAGCAGATCTGCACTTTCTGAAATACTCTCAGACCAGCCCACGTAGGATCAAAGTCACTTTAATAACCGTTCTTACCCATTCTGAGAATCGGTTCAGCAGATCATCTTAACCATATCTGTATGTTGAAATATTTGAGTCACTGACATGTGATTGATATTTCGTCACCTTAGAATTATAAGGTTCTACTGTATCTGACATTTTTGTCAAAATTGAGTTATTGACATATTCTTATTAAATAACTAAATAATAAACTTATTATTTTTTATAAGTTGTTTTATATTTTAAGATTTTTTATTTAAAGAACAAATGTTACACACATACTGTTTGCTATGGAATGCAAAAACTTTGAAGCTCAATATCTCAAAATCATTCCGAACGCAGATAGAACCTTATAATTTCAAGATAACTATTTGCATTAATAAAACGGTTCTACTCAGTTAGTCGGTAAGGGTATATGAGGAAAAGTAACATATTAATGGATCAGGCACACAAGCTATCAGTGACAGTGAAGGTCAGATAAACCAATCAATTACTCATTAAATCTGCATGCCCTCTGGTGCTCGCATTCAAACAGCAAACATTGCATACAGTACATGCACATCTAAATATATACACTGTAACAGAAAAATCACTTTTTTTTGTTGTTATATGTAACATGTGATATATAACTAGTCAATATTTTGACAGGAAGGTAGATGTTTTATGACAATTCATTCATATGGGGAGCAATAACATTTCCTGTGTAGGGAAAAAAAACAAATAAATCTGATTTCAGTAATGAGCCTCTGTTATAGTGTGAGTGCTTTCATCATCCATTTATCTATCTATCTATCTATCTATCTATCTATCTATCTATCTATCTATCTATCTATCT
>CAIGQZ010032451.1:4221452-4232877 GCA_903798205.1 Danio tinwini | reverse complement strand
TCTGTCTGTCTGTCTGTCTGTCTGTCTGTCTATCTATCTATCTATCTATCTATCTATCTATCTATCTATCTATCTATCTGACTGTCTGTCTGTCTGTCTGTCCATCTATCTATCTGACTGTCTGTCTGTCAGTCAGTCTGTCTGTCTATCTATCCATCTATCTATCTATCTATCTATCTATCTATCTATCTATCTATCTATCTATCTATCTATCTATCTATCTATCTATCTATCTATCTATCTATTTATATCTGTCTGTCTGTCTGACTGTCTATCTATCTGTCCGTCCGTCCGTCCGTCCGCCTATCCATCCATTCATCCATCCATCCATCCATCCATCCATCCATCAATTCCATCCATCCATCCATCCATCCACGTTTATTGACAGAAATTTAGTTTTGAGAGATGAACTAAGGATTTTGAGCAAGAGACTGGCTTTTGCAGGTCATCCATGGTGTTATTTGTATGTGGTGTTTTGAAAAATGCACTTATTGTTTTGCAAATTTCTATTTTGATTTGAGAAATGAACCAAAGGGATTGAGAAAAACTAAAATGCTGAGTGGATGTGTTATGGATTTAGTCCACCATGTGGCGCCAAACAGGAGCAAAGAGCATAGAAACAATTCGAAGCTCTTTGACAGGAGCCAGACACCGGCCAATCCACACCACAATGGGCGGAGTTCAATGACTCCAGCCAATCACAGTTCTGTGTGGGCGATCGTGGCTCATTGTGGGTGTGGTGTTCAACTAAGGTTGATTGAGAGATCGCATCACCGTTGAAGCTTCTGGCAGGACGTTGTGTCTGATATACCATTTTAACGAACATCACAAATCGTGCTTTGGCTTGTTTTATACTGGATATTTCTTATGATATTGGGTCGGGGCGTTTCGCTGTTCAACAACAGGGTAAACGGTAAGAAGTGTTGAACTTGGGGCTGTTGATCATGACTGTGACATATTTCAGGGTCCTCCGACAGGTAGTCAACTCTGTTTATTTTACACACCCGAATTGTGTGTGTTTTGGATTTGTTTAATGTTTTATTTAACCCAATCACCCCTCCCCCGTTTTACATTTCCTCTGCAGTATTTCTGAGTGTCCTTTAGAGACTCATTTTCTAAGTAATAAGGTTGCATGCATATTTAA
The DNA here is from genome assembly GCA_903798205.1 of Danio tinwini. Taxonomy (NCBI): domain Eukaryota; kingdom Metazoa; phylum Chordata; class Actinopteri; order Cypriniformes; family Danionidae; genus Danio; species Danio tinwini. The sequence goes on along the minus strand of CAIGQZ010032451.1, from coordinate 4,231,733 downwards.
ACAGCGATCTGTTTAACTCCGTCAGTCTTTCCGGTCTGCAAAAGAAAAACTGATATAAAACAATACATCCTGTCCTACCGCTCTTTCATTAATGTTTATTGTCTCTCCCAGTAACGGTAGGCATGAGGATTGCACGTCTTTCTCTTGAAATGCATCAGTTCCGCTGGGCTGCCTCGTGACTCCAGCAGCGACCGAGAGGAGGAGGTGGAGGAGGAGGAGGACTGGACCGCGGTGAAGACAACAGATGATCCGGGCCCCTGTCACCTCCTGTCCGCTCCTCTGAAGCGCGTATGTTCGCCGGGATCAGGAGCACCAGAGGCGGCCGCACGGAGAGGCGCTGAAATGAGATGAGGCTCAGACATGGAACTGTTGCCACTGCGATTGTTTTCTTCACATCGTTTCTCAGTCTGTCCTGGTACACGGCTTGGCAAAATGGCAAAGGTGAGTCTCATCTCTGAGATCAGTTCTGTCAAATTGGAGTAAAGTTGGTTTTATTTTTCTTACATTCAGACTTGCTTTTTAATGATATACTTTAATATTTTGCTAATTCTAAATAGTGAAATCATTTTAGCAGGCAATGACTAACAAAGTAAAACATTGTTCACACTCAGTCAAAAAGTATTGAGGTAAAGTTGGTTTTATTTTCGGACTTTCGTTCATTTGAATGCTCCCTATATTGTTTACCACTCTACTTTGTGTATTTGGTCTGAAATAGCATGCAAGTATGACTTCTAAACAACATTAGCACTATTACATTGACTGTGGACCGTGCTGTACTTTGATAGTCATTGGCTGATAATATGATTTCCCTATTTAGAATTTGCAAATAATACTTTTCTGAAACTATATTATTAAGCAGAATTTCTGAATGTGCGAGTATAAAATGAACTTTACCTTAATTCAAATAGTGCTGATGTTGTTTTGAAGTCATTTCAGACTGAATGTTCAAAGTAGCGTAGTCAACGCTATGGGGACATGAATGTGTGAATACATAACCAACTTCACCTCAATTCAAGTTGTCAGTCAAGTTGTATTACATGAGGAAGCATGTTGTTGTTTAAGGTATGCAGTGTTGAAAGGGGATAGTTGAGCCCAAATGAAATTTTGCTTGCCGTTTAATCACCTTCAGGTGATTTCTCATGATATTGTCTTGTTCTGTTGAACGTTTAAAGAAAATACTTTATAGAAAGTTGGAAACTGGTAGCCATTGACTTTAAGACAGTTCACCCCAAAACTCACCATTTACTCACACTCAAATGATTCAAAACGATTATGAATTTCTTTATTCTGTTCTGTTCAAAACAATATATTCTGAAGGATGTTGAAAACCAGCAGCTGTTGACATTAATAGTAGGAACAAAAATAATATGGAAGAAGGCTCATGTTAGAATGTTTTAAAAACGAATAAGAAAATAAAATAGAAATATAAGTAATTAAATAGCACAAAGTTTAAATAAGATTAAACGAATAAACAAGAAGCAAATATTAAAAAAACCTCCAAATGACATTAGGCTACAAAAATGACAGGTTGGCAGTCTTTAAAAAAATAAAAATAAACAAAAACACTGCATTTTTTTAAATAACAGTGCAGTCTACATGGTCTTTGCCAGGAAACCCAACATGTTGACCATCTCTGATGGGATCTTGGGGCTCACTATGTTCCCCATCGTGCTGAACACTCTCGGATGAGCAGCATGTTGCGCACACGCAAAGATACTTTTTGGTTACCTTTGCCAACAGCGGGATCCTACTTTGGTTGTTTTTTGTTGTCCTACCTGACTTCAATGTCTTTATGTATTAATTAGCCTAATGTATGGCAAAGCAAGTTTATTTATATAGCACATTTCATACACAGTGACAATTCGACGTGCTTTACATAAACAGGAATAAAAAAGACAAGTGTAATAAAAAATAAAAACAGATAATAAAAAACAGATATAAATGTGTTAAAACAGGTTGTAAAAGAATGAAATAGAAGAGAAAAACATGCTACATTTAGTTTTTATTGTAAAGTATACATTATAACTCAGTACACAGTAAAATAAATTTTTTTGAATGGCTTGCCTATTGGCAGCGTATATAACCGTTACGCTTAAATAGGCTAAGCATATTTTCATTAATATTAAAACACATGAATACAAACTAGCCACCCTTTGATTTTTTTTTTTCGTATATTTTTTTATCAAACGAAAAATGCAATGAATTGTTTATTTTGGTTTTAATTTTATTATAATTAATATAATTATTAGGCGACTTGACTTGTGTGGCTTCTATCGATGGATGACAGCGAGAGAGAGATAAGATCAGACCTCAGTTTCGATGTGTGGCTGCACGTCACATTTACTTTACTGCAAGTTTTTATTATTGGCTCATCTAAAATAACTTTTCATTCAATTAAAAGCAGAAATATTGCCAGACAGACAAAGCAACTTTCGGTTTTGGAAGAGGGAGACTTCAATGAAGACGCACACACACAGTATACACTCTTGTCGGCCTTTTCATTATTGATTTTTTTTAATATTAAACTCATAATAATCAAGTGCACAAAAGAACAGATGAGCTTCGGAAAAAGTGATCACTGCGGTTGCCGTAAGGTTGCTTTGTTTCTCTGCAGTTGGCTTGTCAGTGGCAAGCCAATTGTGCACTTGATTTTAATAAAAAATAAGATTATTTATTACTAAACACTGAGATGATGGTCGTGGGATTTTTTTAATGAGGCGCTTTTGCTTTGCGTTATGACACCAAATCGTCCGCCATTCTTTTTCTGTAAATTCGACTCATCTCGTTCTTCTCACATGATAAATGAAATATGAAGCATTGTAGCTATGTTCAGATTTTAACTACAGCCTACTGCATGCTATCGTCTTAAGTAAATTATTTGGAATTATATTTTCCATTTAATTCAAATAAATATATTCAAAAGGAATACTTAAAAAAAAATGTGGGCAAGGTGAAAAAGTGATGTCACCGGTGTTGCGTCTTAAAATCGGTAACACCGTCAACACCGTCTATTGTGGCAAGCCTAGTCTTAATGAAAAGTCTATAATTTATGATGTCTAAATTTTTCAATAGTGTAAACATACAACTTTTTTACTGTGTCAAAAACGCCTCAGTCCACATAGTGAGCTGTTTTGCTTCATATCTTTTAAAATGCGAATAAGCGTCTGCATACCCTGTCTCTCTTTGAGGCTGCGGGTGGGATTCTTGAGGTGTAGCTAAACCAGTGCAGTGCACATAGGCACAGGCCGCTCTAAGATTCTGATGGTGGATAACCTTGAATAAAAATTTCACAGTATTGTGATTACTGCTCTAAAATATATTCTTTTTAAATGTCTGGGTAAAAAACAAAAACTTTTTTCTCCTTTTGAACACAATTTATTTTATTGTGAGAAACTTTTATAATATTTTGGAGCAGTAAACATGTCAGGCTTAGTAATTTAAATAAATCATTGACTTCTGCTGTTTTCGTTAGTTTCAGAAACACTGATTTCTTTACAATTTAAAAGAAAACAAATGTATCTTTTCTGCTGGAGTTTCAGGGTGCTTTCACACCTGTGAATCGATTTATTTGTTCCGAAACAGGGATTAAAGTTGTTACATTGTTGCTCTTTGTTCTTGGGGCGGTTCACTTTCACATGGCAAAGTTTCTAGTTGGACCAAAATAAGTCACGTGTGAGTAAACGCTCCTCACATTGGTCAGAGTTTCACTGTTTATTTTGCAGAGTCCCGCTCAGCTGTCGAGGGGGTGGTTTGGTGGTGTTTGACAAGGTTTTCTTCATGTCTGAAGAAAAGCGAGGAGGGATGCGGTGGGGAGGGGTGATGAGAAGGGTGCTCGTCGTATTTAAGGACCGGGAGGGAGACGAACGATTTACGGGAGATTATCACTCGTTTGCGGGCATCCGGGAGTGTCTGTGCATTTGCAGGAGACTCCCGGAACTTTTGGCGTGGATCAGAGCGCGATTGCCCTGTTCACATATGCTAAACGAACCGTGCTAACTGGGCAAACAAGCCAGGTTCCGGAACAAAAGTCTAGGTGTGAAAGCACCCTTACATATGCCACAGGAACGCTCTAGCAGAAGATTTTGGCAGTTTTAAAACCTTGGCTTTTTCAAACCGCTGTATACCTTAAAAAAGGTTATCCGTCCATGCCTAGGTGCACACACTGCTCAACCAAGCCTTGAGCTTCTGCTGACTGTGTGTATGACTGGCATGAAGGATTTGAAGGTGTAATCATAATGAAAAAATGTGAAATTTCACCAGGACATCTGCAGCACAGATAATGGTTGCATATAATTTCTTGACATTACAGCCTGCCATTTTCACTGCGAAATGTAATCAAACAAACATCTACATATTAAAGGGGCAGTATGTAAGTTTGGCACCCAGTGGTTGAACTAGATATTGCACTCCTAGATCAAAACAAACGCAAGCGCGGGTTGCCAGATTGAGTAGAGGAGCGAGTGATTTAAACTGTGTTCTAAATAAAAGCAACGACACGCGATAGAGGGATTATTTTCTATATTAAAAGGAGTTTTGGTTCTAACCAACACCTCGAATTGATATATTAGAAACCGCTTCTATTTCTCACAGCTCAAGATGTGAAACCTATGTCACTGATCACCTCAGGTAAACCTTGTGTGCTTTATTCAGTGCTAAATGCTAACAATGTGAGTTTGAATGTCATTTTACATTACATGTATTGCCATATACTGAAAGCAGCAGCAGATAGTTCATCACAGACCTTGAAAATACAATAAACCGTTTGAAATTGAACTTTAGAACTAAACGCATATCAGTGATTCAGCATCTACATTTATTGATGTTAAAGAGGGTTAACGTATATTAAACCGATTCTAAACCTTACTGTTTTGTGAGTAAGTGCATATTCTGTGCTTCTGAATGGCTGTATTTAATTTCTGTCATGTTTTGTTTGGCATTTCATCACAATGCGTGTTCTTAGGAAACGCGGTTACAATGTTACCTGCTCACATTGGTAATATTAATATTATTTGCTAATTAATAACCTCATGTGGAACTGAATCTGTCTCATTTCGACATCTGATACTGTTCACTGACACAGGTCACAGATGCATGCTTTCAGAGCCTTTCTGAATGAATGAATGAATGAATGAATGAAATACGCTGTTTTCCAACAAGGCAACCCGGAGTGCTGAATTATAATTGGCTAAGCTGCCATTGTGCAGGTTAAATTTACCTAAACAAAGACTTGTTCTGGCACGGAAAAACAATTATCAAAGCAGAATATCTGACTTCAGCATTGTTTTTGAGTTAAACAAGTATATTCACTTGGGATGTTTTTTTAAATATCTGCACACATATTATGGTATTTTCATGCTTTAGAAGAGTCAAAAATACATACAGCACCTTTAAAGTAAGTGACATACATGGATTTAACTAATGTTCAACCACACAATCTCTGTTTAGTGTGATACCACAACACCACACTGTCAATCACAGCTCTGCACATGAGGAAGATGATCTGATACTAAAGACAAGACAACTTAAGGTGGTGTTTGCTAACTGTGATCAAATAAAACAAACAACAGTTATACATTAAAATTAATTGCAACTTTCAGAAAAACTGTAGATACAGCTACATCCATTAAAAGCAATTTTGATGCGAGTCCAGCTTCGTATTGCACAAACAAGCAAGTTTTTCCCTCTTTCCTTCTGGGATATTCCCTTCATATATAAAACTAATCCATTGCACTGTTGCGTCTTCTAAAGCTGGGATTCTGTGTAAGGGCAGCTGTGAGCCTCTACGTCCGATCAGAGAGAAGAAAAATGAAAAGACACCACTGTTGGCCTCTTTGCCATCTGTTTACGAAAAGGAGAAGTGCGAAGTCTGTAGTTTGCTTGCAGTCGGGCACATTTAAAGAACTAGCTGGTCACGTCTAAACTGGCGGAAAATTCAAGCAGGTCAATTATGGCACTCTGACAGTTTCAGGAAACTTTTGGCTACGTTCACACTGCGAGGCTTAGTGCTCAAATCTGATCTTTTCTCAGATCTGATTGTTTTGCCTAGCTGTTCACACTGTTGTTATAAATGTGGCCAATATCAGATTTGCAGTGTGAACAGATCATGGTCGTAAACTGACCTGCATAAGCAGAAGTATAGTTACGGACAACACAAAATGTCTAATTATGCACACAATGTGTATACTGTATGAAGCACGTTGTCAGATTATGCTTAATATGATTATTGCCCTTTTCACAGACAACCGTGTTGTATTACGTGAAATGAAAAGGGTTGTTCTGCTACTACTAATGCTTTTTCGGCATTTGAAACCTAAAATAAGTCCCTTGTGATTGAAAGCACTGATCATTTGTGATTTATGACAACTGCGGCGCACGTCTGTCTGACCACCGGTGTAGTGAACTCATCAAGGGTTAATGAGCAGCCGCAGACTGAACTGTGAAGGCGGAGTTGGTTTATCTCCGTTTGCATTTTATTTTACTTTGTTATAAACAACAGACACGTGCAGATGGGGGTTTGGGTGCTTGAGCTCCTGCCCTTTATTCGCTCGGAGATAATGTTCGTCCTTAAAATAAAAGTGCCCCCTCATTTGTGCACGCATCCCCTTTCCGTAACATCCCGCTGCTCTTTAGAATCGCGATCATCCCGTGCCCCGATCGTTAACCAGAGTGGTTAACAAGCACCAGTTTTGCCTTCAAAATCTTTTCCAAAATGAACAACCAACTTTCTGTGCTAAAGTAATCGCCCTGTGTGTTATTCTACTGCTGCAGAGGTGTAGATGATGTTTGCAGCACAGAATAATGACATATGTCGCTTGAAGATTATGTAAAAGTCGCATGAAATCCGACATAACCGTTTACACTGCGGTCGCATTGCAAAACATCAGGTCTGTGTCTGATTTAAGACTACATATGAAAGTGGCACAAATCTGAAGTGAAAAGATCAGATTCCATGCGGTTTGGGCTGTTCACACTGTCAAGACCTGAGTCACATATGGGCGAAAAGATCAGATTCGGGCTGCATTTGCCTACAGTGTGAACATAGCCTAACTTCATCTTTTTTTTTTTACTTGTCTAAGCAGGCCAACACCGCACAAACCTAATTTAACACAAAAAGAATCTACAAACGTCAACATTTTATTCGATGTCACCCTTAAATTGGATAAAACGTTACATTTGAGCATGATTGTGTGTTAAAGATTTTACAACAGTTCAGTAAAGAAGTTAAAATAGAGTAATTTATGTTTGACACATTTCTTCACCAAGAAAATAGTTTCTGAATAAACCAAAGACCTTTGCTTGTCTCCAGGCATCAGTGGGTCTAAATTCTGATCTGAAAAGGTGTTGAAGCGTGGAAAGGATCAGGGCTGCACAATATATCGTTTCATCATCGATATCACTATGTGCACAAAAGTCAAGATATGCAATGTTGAGTCTGGATTATAGTTGAACAGGAGCCACAGAATTGTATTGAATTACCGTATTTATATGAAATATATACAATTCATGCAAAAAAAAGGGGTATTTTTGTTTGCTTAGAATTTTTGTTTTGTTTCTAGACTAAATGTCTTCATTTCAAAGAAAAATATTATTTTACTTACCCCACTGACAGATCGTTTCACTCATTTTAAAGGAAAAACTCTTAATTTTGACTTATTTCTTTTTAAGTTGAAAACAGAACAATATTTCCACTTGGTCTAAGAATTCTTTGATATTTGGATTACAAACAAAACAAAGCAAAATAAGACAAGTTTTAATTGCATTGTAATTATTACATTTTTGTACCTGAAAACTGTTAGACTATCCAGAAAACCTTCAAATAGAGCCATTTAAACCATCATGTGAAACTGTATTCATGTTGCAATATTAAATTTTTTTGCGATAAATATGGCGATTATCAAATTTTTCCAATATCATGCAGCCCTAGAAAGGATTGACAGAAATGTACTTGCTGTCCACTTAAATTATTCTTTTATAACTCCTTTCCCTCTTTGGGTTTTTCATTTACACTTTAGCGAGAGAAACCCACTTCAAGTGCACATGGAGAAAATAAATGAAACTCTTGCTGTGTAAGAAAATTGCTTATGATAAGGGGCTCATTTTAAATTAGAAATAAGTTGAGGCCCATTGAAAAGTATGTGATGAATGTCATCTGGTGGACATGTACTGCATTCAGCATGTTATCAATATCACATGACCTACCAGCGTCAGCCGTGTCCCTCCACTTACATTCACAAGTCCTCTCCAATTGTGAGCTCATGGGAAAGTAATGCGTCCATTTTATTTGCATTCTTCAGAATCTCACAGGAAGTTGTAGGTCATCTTGTTGCTTTAATGCTTGCTTTAAGAATACTGTACATATGGATAGGGTTGGGTGATGTTGACCAATTTGGCAACGTATGATGTCTAATGTGAAACATGCGATGGACGATGGCATCGTCGTCGTAGGTGGTTGTTGTTAAATACCAATTAATTCATAACGAAATAATTAATTGTAGCCTACTGTTTTCACAACCTGACCCACATGGTCTTTGCTTTACCCATAACCAAACCATAAACAAATAAAGTTACACACAAATTACCACCTGTCAGTCACTTGTTTCCGCAGGACTCTGGCATGAGTAGGCAGAGTGATCTGTGTCATTATAATGGCTTTTTCCCACAGCTGGTGGAGGAGACCAGAGTTAGTTTGGAGTTAACTGTAATTTGTATTGTGATTAATAATAACTTCCTTATTTTATTATTATTATGAGGAAATATATTAACAAGTAAAGATGCTAGGGCTGGACTGTTTTGGTCTCATATGCGCCCAAAATTTTATGCAACCTAAAATATATATTTGGAAGCATTTATGCTAGTGTATAAATTTTTGCTGTGCGACCTGTTTTCACTGCAAAATCCTCACTGCGTGCGCAGATTTAGGAGACATTTATGCAGGATGCATCTTTGCACAGTTAAAACAGTTGTTATGTGAACTTGCTGAAGTAAAAAAAAGTTTGCCCCACCTTTGTGCTCTTCTTATTGGCCCACTAATCTAGAACTGAAGGCGAATGGATTGGTTAATATCAGCTGTCAATTACTACAACTGCGAAAATGTCAAGCACTGAAGATGAGAGAATGAAAATAACACTGACAGATTTTGTTTTAGAAAACATCTAAAGTTACTAATAATGGCAAATCTTATTAGTAATCATGTGCTGAATGTTAATCCACCATTTACACTTTTCCAAGAGTGGATAAAAGACTTCCAGTGGCTTCAAGTCTGCTATGAAAATAGCTAATGCCATTCACTGTAAAGTCTGTGGGACAGGGTTTGCAGGTAACAGCGTTTGCCACTGAATCTACATGTTTTAAGCGCGAGAGGTATTGTATAATCCTTCATTTGATCCTCACGATGCTGTCAGCCGTGCAAGTGGCAGATATATGTAAAATTTAACACTGCTCATGAAAAGACCATTATTGCTATTAAGATGACATGCAAATAATAAGTTATATATCAATATAAATGTGGGGCGGGGTGATGGATCGCGATGCCGGCTTAGCATCGTGAAGTTTATCGGCCATTGGCGATGGACGATGGCATCGTCTATCGGCCCAACCCTACATATTTTTTGGTCACATTCTGTTTAGCATAATTTATAATAGGAAATTATGCAATTCTGCATATTATCTTGAGAAGTTACTGTATGTCATTTGTATCAAGAATCTCACCACTCCTTTTGCTCCATTGACCTCATCTGCATGCAGTAAACTGGAAATGTGAGCTCATTAGAAGGATATTTTTTTATTTCTTCTTTTTTTCACTGAATTATAAAGCTCAGATTTGGTAAACTCAATAAATTTCTATCAAGATGTGTGACTGATGGAAAAATGCAAAGTTAAATGAAGGCAAACTTGTCTGATTCTGGTGGATTTGTAGAGCTGCAGTTAAAGGAAGTGGATTGTGTATAATTTTGATAGCAACTAATAAAACATCTCTTCAATTTGATAGAAATCTGAGTTGTTTGATTGAAATCGGGCCATAGTATAGATCATTTATTCACCTACATTATTGGACACAGGGGCTTTTACTCAACAATGTTTTATTTAGTTGTTTTCAGTCTTGCATACCACTTGTACTTTTCCTACTATAAATGTGTCATGAAAGTATTTTAATGAGTAGATACATTGTAAAAAATATCCATTACTTTACATTTTTTCCAGCAGCTAATGTGCTGGAAAAAAAATAAAAATAACAGACGTTAAATTACAGAAAGTTATCGTAAAATAACAGACGTTAAATTA
>CAIGQZ010032451.1:4193991-4204602 GCA_903798205.1 Danio tinwini | reverse complement strand
AAACAGCTGATGGAGTATACACTAACCTGCACATTATTCAGACACTAAATGGTACCAAACAGTCAAAAACACAAAGCTGACAGAATGAAAACAGCTGATTGAGTATACGCTAACCTGTGCATTATTCAGCTGATGGAGTATACACTAACCAGCGCGTTATTCAGACACTAGCATATTTCTCTCATTGACTTGGAACAGGAAATTGTTCAACCATGACATTCTGTTTCATGGGTGTCTGAACTCACTCAGTTATTTATTTCAGCGTGTAAAATCAAAGACCAGAGCTGTGTTTTGTTGCAAAAGGTTGTTAAACTTCAATAAATGGAAGGCACAAATAAGACCATTTCGGTTAATTGCAAGTGTTATGAGTCAGTCTGGAGGAGGACTGGGATGTGTGTCTGTTAGGAGGATGATTTGAGTGCCTAAAAAAATAAGTAAGATTCACAGCTGGAGAATTGCAGAAGTTAGTCGAGGGTCAGAACATAGACGCAGTCTCCAAAACTACAATTCTGTGTCACTCAAGTGTCTTCAGTTAATATTTGGCTGCCCATGCATTTCAGCATCCATTTTAAGTTACTTTTATTTGTTTTTAAGTGTCTGAATGGTGCTGCACCCCTTTACCTCTCTGAGCTTCTTTGTCCCTACACACCTTCTCGTTTGCTCAGGTCAGCCGACCAGCTCCTCCTGGGTGTACCCAGGACAAGTCGAAAGCTCAAGAGGGGATCGGGCTTTTGCTGTGGCTGCACCAAAATTGTGGAATGAGTTGCCGTTGTATGTTAGACAAGCCTCTTCCATTACTGTTTTTAAATCTCTTCTTAGAACCCACTTGTTCAATTTGGATTTTAGCACAGCGTGAGATGTTGACATTTTATGTTTATTTATTTATTTTTAAAGTATTTGCTATGCTTTGTTGTATGCTCTATTGTGAGCATTTTGGGCAACTTTGTTGTTTTAAAGTGCTTTAAAAATAAATTGAATTGAATTAAATTTGTTCATTCTGAGCAAACGATCAAAAGGTTAAACAACAAATACATTTTTTTCTTACAACCTTTTTTGCTTATATTTATCAATGGTTGACAGTATTAGTGGAAGTGGGCACTGTTGAGTCCAATATTAAAGGTCCTGTGAAGTGCATTTTGTATTCTATGTTTGACATAATCTCAACCGAAACACTAAGAGACGGTGGGACAGTGTAGCTCCTTCTCCTTTTTAAAAACAGCCAATAGCGTTTTGTTTTTTTATCATAGCTCTGCCAGTGAGAGTCGCTAAGCTTAAGTGCATAAAATGAAAAGCAAATGAGATGTCTTGAAGATACACACACACACACACACACACATCGCGAAATGCAGAAGTTTTTCAAGTCGGTGTATGTTATTAAGGCCCAATCCCAATTCTATTTTTGTACCCCTACCACTTCCCCTTGGCCCTTAAAAAAAGTGGGAAGGGGTAGGGCTTCAAAATTTACCCCTAAGAATTGGGACAGCACTATAGCACCTGAACACGTCATCATACCTCATCGCAATTTCTTGCTTCATATGAGATCAGACGATCGCGACTGTTGTAGTTATTCCAGTTGTGTTGTTTTTTGGTATTTATTTTCAGGTAATCACTGAAGGCATATATTATGTTATCATAACGATCTAATGTGGCAATAAGATCGTAACTATACTGCACATTTACACAGTGGCCATATTCATCTATGTAAACACACCAAAAACATTATTAACATTATAGCAGACACAGTAAAAGGTCATTCCCAGCCGCTAGACATTTCTGACAGGGTATTTGAGCGTCATCGAGTGTCAGAATGTTGTGGGACCGCTGTTATTATTAGGGATTATAGATCGCGAAATTTAGCAGTTTTTATTTTAGTTTTTTTTTTCTAAAAGCATGACGGTAATGCACAAACGCGGTTATTAATATATTAAAACATGTGTTTGTTGTAGAAATTCATAATAATGAGAAAAAATACAAATTTGTGGCTCTCCTTACTTCCGGGTGCAGCGACACTGCCGCTGTAGCAGTTGTATTCTGGGAAATTTTCCTACCCCTTGGTTTCGAGTGTGGTCCTCAAAAATCTTTGTTCAAAGGGGTGTATACCCCTTCCCCTTAGCCCTACGCCTTCAAGCTAAAGAGAATTGGTAGACCACTACCCCTTCACATGAACACGCAAAACGAGGGGTAAGGGGAAGGGCTAAGGGGTAGAATTGGGATTGGGCCTAAATTCCATAACACTCTCACCAGTCTTTACTCCTTATTTGCGTCTAATACTCCTAGTTTGTCACGGGGGCATGAACGAAATGTTCATGAGTGACAGTAAAACTGCCAAACTGCAGTTAAAAAAATTACAGAAACTCTTACATGAAAGCACTTCACCTAAACACCTTAAATATATCCTTGTCTATTAAGACAAATAACTAGATTACAGATGTCCATGTAAGCATAGTCAGTAGTGTCTTCAAAGTAAGTGAAAGATCTAGAAGGGCATCCTGCTGATTTGAATCAGAAGGGCACTTAAGACCTCTCCCCGGTTTGACTTTCATTCCCTGTCATTCATTTAAAAAAAAAAAAACACCCGGTCCATTTTATTTGTTTTACTGAAACGCATTAACTCTACAGGTGCCTGATAGTTCGATGTGGAGCTAACATTAATCAGATTCATTCTAGTGAACTGCATCCATGTTAGCACGTCACGTTTGATGTGGTCATTTTACAGTAGGAATACACACAGGTTCGTTGACTCGTTCTCAGTACAGTGCAATTCGGTTAGGTATACATCCGCGCTAAAATATCAAGGTGAAAGTCATCATATCTTGTGTAGAATAGACTCGGCTCTCAACTCAACTTTGAGAATAGATTAACGGCAATTTTTTAATCGCCCGATAAGAGCGCAGCACGTTATGCCGATAATCGCCCACCACTAGTTTTTACTTTATTTTACCAGCTTCCGCTCTGTGCTGCGGCATGGTTAAAGATTTGCCCTCCTAACTGAAATGTTAGCCTGTAAATGTTGATGTGTGACTCTTCATTGTGCCCTTGATCAAGCCACTTAACCTTATGCCACTCTGGGGTGGCTTTAATATGTCAGCTGGAAGTGACTTTGGATGAAAGCGGCAGCTAAATCAAATGAGTAATTAGATTATTTTCTTTTCTTCTGCTGTGCTGAGCCCACGGAGGCTCTGCATCCTCAGGGTGTGTGGAAAGCACAATGGGCCAAAAATAGCGGGCCAGGGAAGGCGTGATTAGCCTGCAAGAAGCACAGAGGGAGGACACAGTTTTCTAATGAAGAGATTCAGCGCTCAGCTCATCACACACAGAGCTTCATCAAATACTTTTAAAATATTTTCTCAAATTTGTTAGTTTTTTTCTGAATTCCTTTTATTATAATTGGTGTAGTTAATTCTATTTTTATTATTCTTTATTATTATTATTCTTTGCTAGTGTTGTTATTATGCCTTCTATTTTAATAGTTTATAACATTTTGATGATCAAATTAATTAAAACATGAGTTGAATTGTGTATCTTTTACAATTAACCAACAGTTAATAAATCAAAAAACTTTTATGTTTAAAAAAAAAGTCAGTAAAAAAACAAAAACAACAAAAACAAGATCCAGTTAATTGTTATTTATTTTTCTAGTAAATTTTTCTGGATTTAATTTTAATAGTTGTAATTAAAAAGCAGATGTGATTAATTGAACTCCAATTTGTGAAATCTAACTTCCATTACATTTTAGTTTAATAATACCAGGGTTCAACCCCAAGGATTTTTTCTACTGGCCTGATTGGATCTGTGCTTCAAATTTTTACTTGCCCTGCCCAAATTTTTACTGGCCACAAAAAAAGAAAAAGAAAAAAGAAGTTATTAGCTATTTCTTAGCCACATTTTTTACATAATGTGTCAAAAATAACGCCTATGAATCTAGAATTTAAATATAAAAAAATGTTAAAATATAGCAGTATGGAAAGTGCAGGTATTTTATTGCCAAACAGACGGCAAGCTGTTCAGAACATTACTTCATTTTTTTTCCCTTGTTGTACCCACGTTAATTTCTGTTTCCAAGACGTTAGAAATATAAGTTTTCTTTTAGCCTCATAATTAGATGTTGCCATCATGTTGCTATCTCTTCGCTGTACTGTTTTTTACCAGGTTACAGAAAAAAAATAACGTGCTCACAGCATCCAATCAGATAAGAGGAACCGAAAAGCAACATGGTGTTTGCGACTTCACAGAGAAGGTAGCATTCAAAGGCTTAAAAGCACAAGCTGTTTCTCGATTCTAAGACTGTATTTGCACACAATTGATAAATAGTTGCAGGCAAATAAAAATTTAGTAACAAGGCAGCACTAGCCCTATTGGGCCAATACCGATTATGTCTACTGTCCTGAGCATCTTGCACGTTGGCTCCGGGCTATCAGGCAGTCCTTATTGTTGAGCCCTGAATAATAATAATAATAATAATAATAATACATTTTGTTTGCATGTTAATTAGAGATGCTCATTTTGGTTTATTTTACCAACCGACAACTGCAGCTCGTTAACTGAATATTAACCGTTAATAGATAAATATTAAAATATTATTTAATAAAAAAAAATAATTAAGGTTTTAGTATCTGCTCTATATCTATTATTTTTAGAGGCATCATACAAAAAATGACCAATTATGAACATCTGGCATAAAGAATTGTGAGAGACAAACTATTCTACAAATGTTGATCATTTATGTTGGGACGCTATATGGACTAACTTTAAACTTACCTCAAAGAACCCTAATCATCAGCTAATTCATTACAAAATGATTCCTAGAATTTACCTCACTCCTAGGAAACGTCACTTAATGAAACTAACATCATCTCCCAATTGTAATTTCTGCTCAGAGGATGTCATGGGTACATACAAACATATGTTTTGGGAGTGTCCTGAAGTAAATAACTTTGGGATAACGTGTCACTGACCTTGAAGGACATACTGGATAAGACATACCATGTTGTCCTAAACTTTTCCTTTTAAATGATAATTCCTGCTTTGACTTTTCTTTATTTCAGAAAAAAATATTATTTTCTGCTCTAACAGCAGCTAAAAAATGTTAGCTTTATGTTGGCAGCCTTCACACTACCTGGACCAGAAACACTGGATGTACAGTATATGTTCTTAGACATTGCAAATATGGGACTGTCTGTGGCAAGGATGCATGGCGCCTGTACAAAAACTTCATGGATATGTGCAATAACTAAGTTAAAATATATGCTATCGTGATTTAATTTTCTTTGCATTTTATTTAACCTATGTGTAAAAGTCCCATGTATCTACCTTTGTTAAAAGTGTTCTTGTAAGAAGTTAAATGCAGAGGTTAATTAATTAATTTATTTATTTATTTACGTATTTAATTATTTATTCTACCTTTTTCTGTTATTATTATTATTATTATTCTCTTTCTTTTTGTTTTTTTGCACTAATTTATTTCCTTTTTTGTAAATTATTTATTATTTATTAATTTAGTCAGGGGTGGGTGGGGTTGGGTAACAATAGAAAAATGCAGTTGGTTGGTATCCTTGTCTGTAACTATGTATGCAAGATTATATTCAACTGTTCAGTAAAAATTTGATCATAAAAAAAATAATAGAACCAACATGTTCTATTATTTTTGGTTGATTATTTATTTTTTCTAACTGCACCCCTTGCCTGTCACCATTTATAAATATATTTTAAACATAAAATGAGTTTTGTTTAAACCTAAAAGTCTATTGACAAACTACACTCACTGGCCACTTTATTAGGTACACCTTACTAGTGCTGGTTTGGACCCCCTTTTGCCTTAATCCTTTGTGGTATAGATTCAATAGGGTTATTTCATAGATTTTGGTCCATATTGGCATGATGGCATCACGCAGTTGCTGCAGATTTGTCGGCTGCACATCCATGATGCGAATCTCTCGTTCCACCACATCCTAACCTGTGCTCTATTGGATTGAGATCTGGTGGCTGTGGAGGCCATTTGACTACAGTGAACTCCTTGTCATGTTCAAGAAACCAGTTTGAGATGGTTTCCGCTTTATGACATGGCGTGTTATTTCGGTGAAAGTAGCCATCAGAAGATGGGTACACTGGGATCAAGGGATGGTCAGCAACAATACTCGGGTAGGCTGTGGCGTTGACACGATGCTCAATTGGTACTAATGGGCCCAAAGTGTGCCAAGAAAATATCCCCACACCATTACACCACCACCACCCTGAACCGTTGATACAAGGCAGGATGGATCCATGCTTTCATGTTGTTGATTCAAATTTTGACCATACCATCTGAATGTTGAAGCAGAAATTGAGACTCACCAGACCAGGCAACGTTTTTCCAATCTTTTATTGTCTAATTTTGATGGACCTGTGTGATTTGTAGCCTCAGTTTCTTTATATGAGCTGACACCTGGTGTACCCCATCCGCCTCGAGGTTGGACGTGTTGTACATTCAGAGATGCTCTTCTGCATAGCTCAGTTGTAACAAATATTTTTTTGAGTTACTGTTGCCTTTCTATTAGGGGTGTAACGATACTACAAACCAAACCGAAATATCGCGATACACTAACCACGATACGTATCGCAAAACTCTTGTGGCGGACCGCAATACTTTCACGCCCCCTGCTGCCCATTGCTAAGGTTGACGTCACTTGTCTCTAACTAATTGAACCAAACATCTTTATTTTATCACATTTGATTAAATTGTATTAGTAATGATGAGCTTTTGTTCTAAATATTATATTCTAAAGTTAGTATTTTTTAAGTGCATGTCATGTCATGTGACGTGAGTGAGCGATCACACTCGAGTACTACTGTATATGCAGGACGGCTGCTTTGCATATGAGACTGCAGGTCCCCCAAACACATTTAAGTCTCCTGTTTGGGAACATTTTGGTTTTCCAATGGAGTACAGGAATGGAACTTGTGTCGTAGATAAAGCGCACACTATCTGTCAAAGCTAACTGTTTCACGAAACTTAATAAGGAATAACATTTCACAATGTGGTAAATTTCACAATGTGAGGGTGTACGCAAAAGACACTGACAACAGAACTACCAACAAAAGGGATTTAACTCCTTACCTTGCTAGAAACTGATAAAAAAAAGGTTTTCAGCGCCGTATTCTTCCCTATACTGAACTGTAGAATAAAATAAATACAAAGATGACGTTCACCTTTTACCTAATGTCTTTAACAATACATTTTCTATGTGTTTGCAAAATGGAAGTCATAAGACATCTTCCCTATCCACCTTACTCTGAGAAAAGAGTGAACTTAAGAAGGTATAGCTCAATATGACAGGAAAGAGCTGAGCCAAAAAGCAACAAACAAATCAATCTAAATAAAAATGTACAAAAATCACAAAATTTCTTAAAGTGGGCAAAAGTAATGCAAAATAATTTTGCGCAAACGAAAGTTCAGCAAAAACAACGAAATTCATAATCATGTTATCAAAATACACAAAAAACGAGATCAAAGGAAAATGCGCTCTCCTCTGCTTTTCCTGACGTCATTTTTATATTCCCGCGCCACGTCGCCCAATGATAATAGATCTTTCTCCTGGCCAATCCGCTGTCGTGAAGGCGGACCTACAGAAATGACAGGCATGGAGAGAGCGAGAGAGAGAGAACTGGAGGCAAAAATACAACCAATATACGGCTACAACCGTAACAATAGTTTTAAGCAAAATTGCTTTGTATTTTACTGATAAATATGTCATGTAAAAAAAACATTTTACAAACACATAATATGTATATTTTTTATTTATTTAAACGGAAACCTATCTATCTAAATGAAAACTTAGATAACTAAAAATGAGCATCATTATGTCTGTGTCTGCACAGAGATTAAGCCTCTCACCTGAGAATGTGGACATTATGGCGTTTTTGAAGAAAAACTTAAAGGGCACCTATGGTGAAAAATCTACTGTTCAAGCCGTCATTTTGGGGTGATATAAACACACTCAGTCCTTTTTTTTTCAATTTAACAACATGAAAACGGTGAACCAATTAGCTCGGTTTTGAGATCGACCGCAACTTGACGTAGGAGTGCGGTCCCCCCGCCCACCAATATTGATTGACAGGTGTGCATTACCATATCCTCAGTATGTTGTTTCACATCCGCTATTTTCAGAGTGTGAGTCAAAGCGACTTCACCAAAGAAACACCCTTGCTCTATTTTTAGATGTAAGGCTGATTGGGCTCAACATTCACTACGTTATCGCTCTCCTCGTCGCCAGTGTTTGTGAGTTTTGGTGGGTTTGCATACATGTGTACTTTTCATTGCGTCTTCCTTAAACTTCAGCGGTTTGCATTTCCCGCGGTCACAGAAGCTCCCTGTCATCTTAACTAGATGCAGCTGGACAATGCGAGCGCGTTGCCTCATTTGCGCGTCCTTCCATTAGAACTAACAAACTAACGACGCGCAGCGCCATGCATTTCGCGTTGCCGCAAATGAAAGTGAGGACTGGGAGGGTGTCGCGGATGATTACTATTCTGCCGCCTAGGTTGCCTCTATGGACGCGCTGGCCCTGCTCAGGACACTTCATATTCATGGTCGCACCACAGAGCGTTATCTGAATAGTTTCAATAACATTTTAAATAACATGCGAATGTGCGCGTCTGGTGTGCCGTGTCGTGGCTCTGAGCGGCGTGTTCGGTGTATAACGCCCTTTAGTTATAGCCTCAAGCAGGTCGTACACCAGAAGCGCTGCTCACCGACAAGCAGCATCGCACCCCGCAGCGGCATGCATTTCTGAATTCTAAACATTAGTTTCTATCAGGTGACACACCGGCGTCGCAAGTGTGCGATACTTTCAACTGTCATGTGCGCGCCGTGTCGCGGTGCATCCGGTGTGTGATGCCCTTCAGTCAAAGTTATTTCAGTGTGCTTTATTAGTCTCGTGTAGGCTACAAGCTCGGAGCTTTAAACTAGCACACAGTTGGCTGTAAAACTATACAAAGACACAAATTATTTTGTACTCTCTGCTTGGTCTGTGTTCGAATCGTACATGTACGGCTGAATGCTGGTCCTCTCACTCATGTTGCTTCTCTCTGTCTCTGTCTCTGTAGCCATACACAAAGCGGGGGAGCTCTTGGCTCCGCCCCCTTATTAAGTTGGGCGGGAAGTTAAAACTAATTTTCATGTGAAGCAACACACCCCTAAAACAACGAACTGTGTACACGCCCCCAAAATGACACTTTTTAACACATCATAATAAAAAAATCTGAATTGTGTTTTGAACTGAACCTAAACTGGCACACTCAGAAGAACCATAATATTAATATTACATCTTAAAAAAGGGTAAATTAGGTGCCCTTTAATAAAGGGACTAAGCCGAAAAGAAAATGAATGAATGAATGAATGAATGAATGAATGAACAATAATTAGTGTTAGCTCATAGAGCATTAATTAATGTTAACAAGCACAAATTTGTATTTTAATGACCCATTAGTAAACCTTGAACTGTTCTAAATAAATGCTTTACAAGATTATTCATGTTTAGTTAGAGTTAGTAAATGCATTAACGCTAACACTTTAGGTCATAATTTATACCATTAACTACTGGCTTATTACCTGCCTATTATTAAGATATTAACTGTTCATTAGCAGTTATACAGCTTGTATATTCTTATTCTGCATCCTTAATCCTGCCCAAAACCTAAACCCAACTATTACCTTACTAACTATTAATAAACAGCTAATTAATAGTTTATTATGCTAGTATTGTTAATTAATTTTGTTAATAACATGAATTGTGACCTAAACTAAAGTGTTACCACATTAACTAATGGATCATTAATCTGAAGTGGTACTCTTATGTTCTACAATTCCATTCACATATTCTGTATCGTGTACATCGTAGGGCTCTACATACTCTATACGCTAGTGCTTCCAGCTTCTGCTTATGTTTGTGCTGGGTTGTTTAGCTTCAGGAAGAGCCCACGCTTGCCGTGTCAGGAGGAGAGCTGTAGAGTGAGAGCTTTGAGTTGCGCACACAGCAAACACAGCCTTAAACTTCAACACAAATCAGCTCGGAGACTTGCAATGTGAGTTTCAGCATCTCTTCTGCTTGATGATGCTCCTATTAATAACCAGTGTCTTTTGGAATGACATTCATCACACAGTTTCCTCAATCATCCAAAATCATTTCAGCTTTCTATCAAGTCCTCAGTGATTGTGTTTACAGTACATGTGTGTTCTAATCTTAATTATGCTTAAAAAGCAGATGTGCATTTAGTAAATGTGTTAACTGTTTATTTTATGTTTTTATTATTGTAATAAGGTAGTAAGATCATGACAAAAGTTTTGTGCCTTTTGTTGTGTGTTTTTGTTTTGTTGGATGTTTTGTTTTGTTGGGCGTTTTGTTTGTTTTTTTTGGGCGTTTTTTGTGTTTTGTTTATTTTGTTGGGCGTTTTGTTTTTGTTGAGCGTTTGGTTTTATCGGGCATTTTGTTTTGTTTTTGTTTTGTTGGGAGTTTTGTTTTTGTTTTGATGGATTTTGTTTTTGTTTTGTTGGGCATTTTGTTTTTGTTTTGTTGGGCGTTTTGTTGTGTGTTTTTGTTTTGTTGGGCGTTTTGTTGTGTGTTGTTTTGTTGGGCG
>CAIGQZ010032451.1:4153964-4173999 GCA_903798205.1 Danio tinwini | reverse complement strand
GGAGGAAAAAGCTCATTATAAATCAATCTGGATTAAGGTTCTTTTCCTTAAAGTGGTTCATTTACATGCTGTTGGCAGCCAGGTGACTTTGTGACTGGACAATGTGCCCATTTTTTTGTTCTCACTTTGTCATCAACAGCTCTTAGTAAAATAAGCTTAATCCAGGACCAATGGATTTTAAAACTAGGTTGGGCCTTTCATGTAATTTCAGTATTACACGGTCCGGTTTGACGTGTCTTGAAATTCGATATATTGAATCATAGAAATTCAGAACATGCCCATCCATCACTCGCATGTCGTATATGTGCATTTAGATAGAGAGTTCGAGAGAAGCCAGGGAAAGACAAAGAATTAAGGCAGGAAAGGAGAGGCAAAGGAAAAGATAACAAGATTAGTGGGATGTGCAACAGTTTTTGTGCTAATCCATTTAGAGTGGCTGCAGTCTGTCAGGATATTGGATGGACTTTCTGTGCTTGAGACTGGAGACACTAAAGTAATGCTGATTTAAGAGGGGACTGTCCTTCATGCCTGGCTGGCAGACCCTCGCAAATATATTGTAGCTATAATATAATGCTGGCGTCCAAGGTAAACTTCTAAGGGGATTGCAGAATGATGTATTTGAATGAAAAAGGTATTATTATTTATTATAAAAAAAAATTTAGTCATCCCAAAAAATTACTGCTTCACATCATTCCAAATGTTTGTTCCAAATGTTCCATCTGTTTGTTGGTTCGATCGTTGGTTCGTCTGTTGGTTTGTTGGTTGGTTCATTTGTTCAGTGGTTCATTGGTTAGTTTGTTAATTTGTTCGTTGCTTCGTTCAGTTAATTAAGAAGTCAATAGCTACTTCAAAAAACAAATGTAGTTTTGTTTGGGGGAATGTAATTAAACTATCACCTACAACAAAATACTTTCGTCACCATTTAAAATGGTAGAAAAATGTATAAAATGTCAAATGAAATGATAAAATGTAAATGTTAATATTTACTTGTTACTTAACAGTTATTCTTATTGAAGAATATACCAGTTTTCGTACATACAAGTCATGTTTTTAGTCATCTGGAATGTGTTGTCACTTAGAGATGCACCAAATTTTTGGCCACTAAAAACGGATGCTTTATTTTTTTTGCCAAAAGAGGAAAAAAAATGACCAAAAATATGCAATTAAAGTAAAACAAGCAAAAACTTTATTTATGTTTTTTAAGTACTCTCCCCCCCCCCCATTTTTTTTGCATTCCTTTTTCTATTTTTGAATAAATTTGAAAAAAAAAAGTGAATGTTTTATAATGTTTGCAATGGTTTTGTTTTACTTAGGGCTACAAGTAGCGTGTTTTTACATCATAAAATGTGCTATGTTCTTCTAAATGTTACAATAACGAAATTTATTGTGGTTAGATTATTGTCAAAGTTTTAGCTTCTGTACATTTAAAAAAAAGTTTCGGAAAACTAATAGTTTTAATTAACTGCAGCAAAAGCAGCAATAGTTTTAACTTGTATAAGAATATTGAGTTGGAAAACATTACAAGTCTGCAGCGAACAATTATTTTACAATCCATTAAATCTAACAATTATTTACATTTATTTCATCTATTAATTTAAGCAAAACACTTTTACTTTACCATTAAAGATCTGATGTCAGTAATCTTTAAATTGTGTATATATATAAATATATATATATATATATTTTTTTTTTTTGTTTAGAAAATAACTGTTGCGCAAGCACAGCAAGCTGCTGTAGCTGTTGTTGGTGTTGGTGTGTGAGTGGAGCTTTAGATTAGACAAGTTATTAGTGTTTATTTTTGTGCTACTGTAAATATAAGGCTTCCATAAATTGTGTTGGCTAGCCCTCATGTGAAACTATGCGTATTGCAACGTCGTTTATCAAAACTGTGAAAATACGAACTGCCGCAGAGGCGTTGATATGTAAACACAGGCAGTAAAGTGCTCAGCTTCTGACGTCAGTCTCATGAAAATTTCCACTTTTGTCATGAATGGTCTGCATTGAGAAAAGAGCTCTGTGAGCAACTTAAATGTTGGAGGTCAGTAAAGTTTTAAAAATGTTTTTCAAAGACGTCTCTGATCCTCACAAAGGCTCACTAACTGTTTTCTGCATGATTGAATGCTGGATTTTTTTTTTACCTTATTTGGAATATTTTAGCTTTGTTACCTCAGTCTTCAGGGTTGCTTGTTCCTTTAGATCAGGGGTGCTCAACCCTGTTCCTGGAGATCTACCTTCCTGCAGATTTCAGTTGCAACCCATATCAACCACACCTACTCGTAATTATCAAGTGTTGTTTAGGTCCTATTTAATTGGTTCAGGTGTGTTTTATCAGGGTTGCAGCTGAACTTTGCAGGAAGGTAGATCTCCAGGAACAGGGTTGTGCAGCCCTGCTTCAGATATTATTGTAATAAGATGATTTACCGTTCTTACTATTGGAAGTTTAGAACTCAAAATACTCACTTTAAAAGTCACATTTACCTGTCAGAATTACAAGTTTATATTTCACAAGTGTCCATTTAACATGCCATTTTTAATTCTGTCATGATTTGTCAGGTTTATGAGATGTAAACTTGACATTATGAAAAAAATAATTGTGAGATTAAAAAGGCGTATCTATTTCTATTTTTCTTCAATGGTCAATTAAAAAGTAAATACATTTTTATTGACACCAGATTTATGAATATATAAAATAAATCTATTTTAAATAAAGTAAATAAATCCATATTTATAACTTAATTTATAACTTTGCTGGTTCAGTTTGTATCACGGTTCTGTGGTCATGGTTTTCGGTTTGATCCGATTTACATAGTAAAAATAAAAATCATCTATTGTAATATTTAGAAATAACATCAACCTAAAATATATAGCCTCACGATATACCATTTACAGTGTTTTTATAAAGTTAGTCTCAAGGTAATGGATATGTTGAATAGGCGGGTTATAATCGCTTTCAAGATTTACCGAGAAATCAAAACGACCCACTAGTCAGGAGATTCTACTGGTCCTTTATTAAAAATGCTTTTAAATCGGTCTGAACATGTTTTAATGATCTTTAATAATTGGCACAGATTTCTGTGAGGGTTTCATTTAGGAAAAGGGATAAACTATAGACACTATTATTAACCTGATATAAAAACACTGGAAGTATATGTAATGTCCTCGCTAAGATAGAAAAACAAACTTGAGTGTGTGTCTGTGTAATACACCTTTCTCATCCATTGTTTATTGCAAAGCCCTTAAGGACGGCAGCAGCTGTGTCTTTTCTCCATCAGCTCTCACTTGTACATTACTCCCTGCTCAACAAGCTTTCCGCTGAGGGATACAACAGCATGCATCATATTTAATCTGTACATCCCTGTGTGTGTGTGTGTGCGCAGACTAACATGTAATAGGCCTTAATTCACATTACAGCCTGGAAGCTTAAAGCCCACACTCAGTTCTCTAATTGTCTTTGCAGCAACGCAGGCCTAACGCTTACTTTTCTGTGTGCAGACGGTGTCAGAATCTGCTGATCTGCTAACAGACACGTAATGTGACGCCGTTGTTATTGTTGGATGGAGTGCCTTTACTCTTCAACATAGTAAAGGCATTGTCTTTGGGAACATGAGCGTTTTCCGTGTAGTGCTGGCCGGTTGCCTGCTCAACCTCAGAGGAGTTCAGTTTCGCTTCAGGTAGATCAGGGGTGGAGTAATGAGATGTTGCCATTCTTGGCCCGTTTCCACTGAGTGGTACGGTACGGTTTGGTTCGGTACGCTTTTATGGCCATTTCCACTGTCAAAAGCGTACCGAACCGTACCGTACCACTTTTTCGGCACCCTTTCGAAAGGGTACCAAAGACAAAAAAGGGTACCAAAAGGTGGAGCTACACGCACAGCTGTGAATGCTGATTGGTTTACAGAGATACGTCACGATCTCGTGGAGCTAGCCAGAATCAAAACAATGAAGCCGCCATGTTTTTAAATACACAGCCGAGACAACTACATGCATATAATAACGATCCATGGATGACCCGGGCTCAAAACAAACCTTGTCGTTGTCTTGATAAACAACCACAAAGCTAAGAATCTGCCGTGTCCTGTTGTTGTTTTACGAGGCCGTCTAAAAGTGCGAGCGGTTTTCGCTTTCTCCAGGGAGCCCGCGATCGAGTCTAGATTTGATATAACGAACTTCTTGAGCTGATGACAATAACGTGTGTGATTAATGAAGCGTCTTCGGCATCTGATCCATTAAGAAAGAAAAGGACAAACTCGAGAGTGAAGCGCGGAAAAAAGGAGAAGCCCAACAAAACACAGGAGCAAATAGTTTCAGCAACCTGAACAATCTGCCATAAACAAATCATGAACAAACTGCCATGTTTATCATCACCTTTTGGACTATTATGAACTCTGAATGATGGAATTACTCTCTAACAGAGGCTACATGTGCTGGTGAAGATTAAAGATACAGATGAGAGGTTAGCTCTGACTGTGGGCTACTGTATATGTTGCGTGTTGTTTTTGAACTCAAATAAGGACTTAATGTAAAGGTGACCCGTACCGACCCGAACCGTATCGTACTGTACCACTCAGTGGAAACGAGCCATCTGTGTGACTTTAGATGCCTTTGATTTAGTGTTCAAGTGTGTGGACGAGTGTTAGAATTCACACCTCAGTTTCCTGCCTTTGTTTTTGTGTTCAAATGTGCGGCTTGATTTCTGTTCTTTGATTTCTGATGATTTATTTATTAAATAATTAATTCATTTCTTTCTTTTCTTTCTTTCTTTCTTTTTCTTCCTTTCTTTCTTTCTTTCTTTCGTCCTTGCTTTCTTTCTTTCTTTCTTTCTTTCGTCCTTGCTTTCTTTCGTCCTTTTTTTCCTCCCTTCCTTCCACTGTTCCTTCCCTCTTCTCTTTCCTTTACTTGGTTCCTTCCTCTCTTTCCTTAATTTCCTTTCTTTTACTACTTTTATTTATCTCCTTTCTCCCTTTCTTCCCTCCTTTACTTTTTTCTTCCTTCCTTTCTTACTTTCTTCCTCCTTTGTTTGTTTGTTTGTTTGTTTCTTTCTTTCTTTCATCCTTTCTTTCATCCTTTTTTCATCCTTGCTTTCATCCTTGCTTTCATCCTTTCTTTTTTCCTCCTTTCTTCCTTTCATCCTTTCTTTTGTCCTTTCTTTCTTGTCTTTTTTCATTCGTCCTTTCCTTTGTCCTTCTTTCCTTTAAGTTTGTACAATTTATTTTTTGTCTAATATTATTTCGTTTCATATTTCAATAACAGTAACATTTCTAATTTGACACTGACATTTTGTGACGTCTGTCTTGAATTTCAAGTAAAAAAAAATCTGAATCATAAGAAACTCTAATATATATTTATATTTCCTTAAATTAATCTTCTACATTAAAACTGCAATGTGACTGCAATGAAATTTTTAATTTTTTAATTTTATTATTTTTTTTTTACAAGATTTCAGTTTGAATTAGTCATAAAATAACCATAAATAGGGCTTCAATAATTGCAATTATAAATAATTACATTTAGAATAAAATAATTCTAAATCAAGGTAAAGTGTTTAATTAATCAAGGTTTTGATGTTAGGGCATTGTTCTGATATGCTGATTTTGTGTTATTGTAACATTTGTGCTTCTCTATAATCAACAAACCCTAAATGTTTCCACAAAAATATGTGACATTATAGATGTTTTTGTTGATGTCAGCAAAAAAAATCATACACTACACATTTGAATGAAGTAAACATTTAGCTTTTATTCAAAACATGATTTGAGAGAGCTTCTATACTTGTATACACCGAACATTTTTAGTACACAAATTACTAGCCTATTAATTAAAGCATATGACATATTTCAAAGTAAGAAAAAAGTATCCACATTTAAAAAAAGAAACACCCATTTAAAAAAAAACAATTCTAAAGAAATCCGTCAAGGGATGTTAAAGATGAGTCAATAAAATGCGAAGCCATGAAAAGAGGATATGAACCCAGCGCTAGTGTAGATGAAGGGAAAACCAAAAAAAGCTGAGATGCTGAATCCTTACAAAAGTCCCTCTGTGGTGAGATGAAGAGCTTGCTGGGAATGTAGAAGCTCAGGACAAAAGAGAGATCAAGGAGAAAACCTGAGAGAAACTTGCTGAGGTCAAACAAGCAGTCATTCTTCCAGCTGTCAGAGCAGAAGCTCAAAGCCATCAAGCTCTCATCTCTGTCAAGAGAGCCTGACATTTCTACACGGACACAAATAGATGCTCTTCTGGAGAATTGGACTTCAACATCCTCACTAAAATTGAACCGTAAGCAAGAAAATCAGACTTGATAGACTGTAGAAAAGGTTTTGCTTCAGTCAGTCAGTCAGTCTGTTTTGTGTTGACCCAAAACACAGAGCTTGGCAAAGGTCTGCAGGGTTTTTTTCACATGCATTACACTTAATGCTGTGGTTTGACTTCTAGCATGTTGAGTCTGCAAATAAAGCAGGCGATGTGCCCCAAGGCTAATCGGTTCTAACAGAGGGCTCTTACCACTGGCTCTGCCT
The DNA here is from genome assembly GCA_903798205.1 of Danio tinwini. Classification (NCBI taxonomy): domain Eukaryota; kingdom Metazoa; phylum Chordata; class Actinopteri; order Cypriniformes; family Danionidae; genus Danio; species Danio tinwini. The sequence goes on along the minus strand of CAIGQZ010032451.1, from coordinate 4,167,487 downwards.
CAGACCACAGTCTATCTGTCTTTATATTCTCCTCTCGCTCTTCTTCACTATAAGCTCTAGTATGATAACCTTCCTGGAAGACCATGTTTCATAGAAACGGAGATGCAATCAGGAAAGGGCAGGCAGCTCTGGTTCCTGAAAAAAATATGTTTTTGCTGACTTTTTTTGCTGACATTTGGGCTATTTTTATTCAACCTCAAACTCTCGCCGAGCCTCTGTCAGTGTTTGTTGATTAGAATTTGGGCTTTATACACATTTTAGTTTTTTTATAATTTATTTATGCTTTTTTTAAACAATATAATAAATAAATTAAATGAAAAGAATACAATAATACAAAAACAAAAATGCAGCAAGAATAATATAGATTCAAAATGACTTAACACACTTTGAAAGAAGAGAAAAATAAATAAATAAATAAAAATAATATTAAATAATACAGCTATAACATATCTGTCTAATCTATATACTTTCAATGTCTGTCAGTTTAAGAAAAGAGTCACAATCTAGATTCTCCAAAAGGTCATAGAATATTTTCCAAAGAGACAAAAATATATGAATTTAGTTTTTCAAAAAAAAAAAAAAAAAAAAAAAAAGGTTATTTTCAAGGCAAGGTAGGAGGTCATCTCCTGTATCCAATGAGATACACCAGGACTGTCTTCTTTTTTTCAAGAACACGCAATTACATGTTTAGCCTCAAGCAAACATAAAATTAACAGCGCTCATGTTTGGTCACATCAAAGTTCAATGGACAAATATGCAATATACACAAGCTGGGATCGAGAGGAATTACTTTACCAATGATTTGACTTACAATGTTCAGTATTTTAACCTGAAAACAACATTCCCACATACAATGAAATAACGTTCCCTTCTCTTGTTTACATTTATAGCATGTATCAGGGACAGGGCTCGAAATTAACTTTTTTACTTGGTAGCACCGGTGCTCCCAACTTCAAAAATTTAGGAGCACCAGAAATAATTTAGGAGCACCCATCAAAAATTAATGAATTGTATATTAAGGCATTTATTGTATTTGAAAACAACATCAGTCAGGACTAACAAAAACCAGAAACAACTAACTAATGCTGTGATGACTTACTGATATCTGTGCAATAATTCCAAAGTAAATGTCTAATAATTATAAAATAATATTAATGATGATGATGATGTCAATAATACTTGCAATGAATTGCATTTGTCATTATGCTGCCCTGGATGTGCTTGAATGTGAGTTATGTACTAAAAGGTCCTGCTGTTACTTTATGAAAAATAAATGTATGGTTTGCATCAAACATAAATGAAGTATTGCAGTAAGTAATATTTATTTTGCACTATTGTTTTTATATGCATGTTAATTTATTAAATAATATTTCTGCTACAAAACAAACAGAAGATTATAATAAATCATTCAATCCAATGCTGAAAGCTGCAAAGCAGTCATCAGTAAATAGAAAAATAATATCCATCTCAAGAAAGAATGGACCAAAGAAAGCAAGAAAAGTCTCACTTCTACCACTCTTTAAAAGTTTTGGTTTCGGTTTCGGTCTCGTTATGCGCTGATTTTAATTTTTCTGTGTTTGTGGAAAAGCAGGCAAGTCAGCCAACCCAATATAAGAGCAGGCAGAGCAGGATTCCCGTGATGACCACCAGCGCAAATACCGTTCTTTGTTATGAGCCGCAGATTCAGTTTAAACTTAGTAAAGGCTAGCGTCTTTGGCGATGATGTCTACAGTGTTGGATTTTACATTTAGTGGACATTTGCGCTGAACATGCAGTGAATGCAACGCATCGAGATTCGGGCACCTTCTCCGATTGATCTCGGCTGGTGCCCTTAAAAGCTCCCTGTTTTCTGACAGCGGAAAGCCTTGAGTGATTGCAGCTAATATGAACCAATATAGCTGCAGGGAAGTCCGATTCAGCAAAAAGTTTTTAGAAAAAATTGAAACAAGTCGCACTACAACCATTATATGCAGTCGCACAAATGCTCCCAAATATATTATGAGGTCGCATATATTAAATTTCTGGCGTATATGCGACCAAAATAGTCGTAATTTCGAGCCCTGATCAGGGATATTTGGGTTAAAATGATGCAACTTGACTGGAGTTACATACTGTCTACTGTCTCTAAAATGAGTGCCTGTTGTCTGAGTTTGGGCTTTTAGACAAGCTTCTTGATGTCATCAAAAAATATGACTTGAAAGCCAAGTCTCTCATGAGTTTATATTTCAAATTTGATTAAGATAACATGCAAAATGAGATTTATGTAAAAAGGTTTCTGAGACTATATCGGTGTCCTTCTTTCTCTCACCAACACCGTTGTTTCTCAAAACTGACCTTCCCAAACTACACTGTAAAAAAAATCCGTAATTTTATGGTTTATTTCCGGCAGCTAGGGTGCCGGAAATAAACCATAAAATAACGGACATTAAATTACAGAAATTTGCTGTAAAATAACAGACATTAAATTACAGAAATTTACTGTAAAATAACAGACATTAAATTACAGAAATTTGCTGTAAAATAACAAACATTAAATTACATAAATTTACTGTAAGATAACGGACATTAAATTACAGAAATTTATTGTAAGATAACGGACATTAAATTACATAAATTTACTGTAAATAACGGACATTAAATTACAGAAATTTGCTGTAAAATAACGGACATTAAATTACAGAAATTTGCTGTAAAATAACAGCCATTAAATTACAGAAATCTACTGTAAAATAACAGCTATTAAATTACAGAAATTTACTGTAAAATAACAGCCATTAAATTACAGAAATTTACTGTAAAATAACGGACATTAAATTACAGAAATTTACTGTAAATAACGGACATTAAATTACAGAAATTTGCTGTAAAATAACGGACATTAAATTACAGAACATTTACTGTAAAATAACGGACATTAAATTACAGAACATTTACTGTAAAATAACGGACATTAAATTACATAAATTTGCTGTAAAATAACAGCCATTAAATTACAGAAATTTACTGTAAAATAACAGCCATTAAATTACAGAAATTTACTGTAAAATAACAGCCATTAAATTACAGAAATTTACTGTAAAATAACAGACATTAAATTACAGAAATTTGCTGTAAAGTAACGGACATTAAATTACAGAAATTTGCTGTAAAATAACGGACATTAAATTACAGAAATTTGCTGTAAAATAACGGACATTAAATTACAGAAATTTACACAATTAAGTTACACAAGAAAGTTACAGAACAAATATAAACAGAAACGTTTTTAAATGTCTTTACAGTTATTTTTGCATCAGTAGTACTTTATTTTTGGGGGCCTAAAAACTGGTTTGTTTGTTCTATAGTCACATGACAATAAAAATAGGTCACATAAGAGTCGAGATAGATTACAAAAGTTATAACGCTCATTAAAGCAAAATATCTATTCTTCATGGGTAGCAAAAACATGCTTATGCCCAGGCAGTCTTGATCATGTTTAGATAAGCATATGTTTGCTCTGCTTACAAACACTATTATGAATGGTTACTACATTTAAATATTTAAAATTGTAAAACTTTTTCCTGGCTGCTGTATAAAAACAAATGCAAATAATGTGCAGCACAGTAAGGCTGGAATAGTGATGTGTTTTGTTTGCTTGCTTGAGCTCTCTTACATTTATTTAATATTTAATTTTACATGCAAATGTTGTCAATGTTATTCACATATTTCCTGATGTTTTAGCTTTTCCTTTAATAAAAGCTTTCCTCTAAGTTTGGGCACATTTGAATAGTGTGAAGATGTTCACTAGTTTCCCAGTGATGGGTTGCGGCTGGAAGGGCATCCGCTGCGTAAAACATATGCTGGATAAGTTGGCAGTTCATTCAGCTGTGCCGACCCCAGATTAATAAAGGAAGCCGAAAAGAAAATAAAGGAATGAATGTTCCCTAGTTATTCACAAGTAATTTTCACTTTACTTGTTATTTTTTGTTGATGGCAAACATCGTAGAATAAAATGATTAATTGCACTTCTCATTTCACCTAGCTTAGTGCTATTTAATTTTTTTTATTTTATTATAATGTATCTTTTTATCATTTAATTACTTTTATTTAAGCTTCTGTTATTGCACTTTTATTTTAAGTACTCTAACTAGTTAAAGGGGCTTCATTTTTCACCCCAAAATTAAAATGTACTCACTATTTACGAACCTTTATGGGATTTTTTTTTCTTTCTGTATAACACAAAAGCATGTATTTTGAAGAAAGCTGAAAACCTATAACTATTGACTTCCATAGTAGGAAAATGTGTGTATCTGCTCACTGCACGCATCTTCCTCTGGCTCTGTGCCAAGCGGACTGATTTTTAACATCTGATAACGCGATGCTCTAAAGTTAACATTAAAAGCACACTAGCATAATCGTACACGTCAGGGAACAGCCAATGCTGTCTGATCACATGAGTCTCTGTGTTATTGTATGCATCAAAGGGTTAAAAGTGTGTTCATTGTATTCTTTTATTGTTCAGTGATTCTTCCGCATACCACTGGAAGGAAGGCCGCGTACCACAGTTTGAGAACCACTGTATTAGATAACAAATGTTTTTTATTTTAACTTTAGTTTTCCTTCTTTTTTATTTATTTGAAATCGGCCTAGATGAATGACAGCTTATAGTGTCAAAACTGTACTCCCTTCATTAATATAATAATTAAAACATTGCATGAGTCTGACCTCACGTTATGTGTCTTCTTCTTTTGTAGAAAAGTTGGTAGCATATCAGAGGGAGTTCCATGCCCTGCGGGAGCGTCTGCGGGTGGCAGAGCACCGAACACTCCAGCGCTCCTCTGAACTCAATGCCATCCTGGAGCAGTTCAGACGAGCCATCGCAGAGACCAACGGCAGCAAAGATGCCCTCTCTAACTTCTCAGGTTAGTCACGATAAAGAGAGAGCTGCGCGTGTGTGTCATTTATCACATTATTATTGTTCCTCCATGTTGGGGAAGTTACTTCAAAAAAGTAGTTCATTCATTTCTTATTACATCATTACAATTGTATTTAAATGACTTTTTTAATTACATTGTCTGAGAATAAATGTTTCTACTCAATACGTAATTGAATTATTTAATTACATTCTCTAAAATTTCAGTGCGTAGACAGTAGATAACTCTTTAAATTTGAGCCTTTAAATTATTTATTGCTAGAATTATTAATTTTCATCTAACCAGAGCCGTTATGCATCCCAAAGTCGAGGTTGAAATGCAGGGGTGACTGCTTTCACTGTAGCTGGTCCTACCTTGTATAATGGACTCCGTCTGGTCCGGTCCTTTATAAACTCCAAACACCGACCACACAAAAAGCAAAACCGCGTTAAGCTGCTCATGTGTTTGCCACAAAACAGGCAAAACATCCCTTGACCGCAGTCCACATTCTGTCACCATAAACTTTATTTACGCCATTTACTTCACAACACGAATTTACCGCGCTCACCACCAATGACAACACTTTTCCCCGCGTCACTCCCGGTGTGCGGTACATGCCGCGTCACTTCCGGTGTGTGGTACATTCCCTTTCCGTAAAGAATCTGTAATTGTAAATTTGTTTCGGGACTGGTAAAAGTGTTTTGCGTCTTGTTAATTTTTTTTCTAAAATGTAAATTTGTTTCGTCCTTGGTAAAATGTTTTTTTTTCTATGTCATTGTGTTTTATGATAGATAAAAATGTTTTTCAAATTGTAAATATTTTAAACTTTGTAATATTGTTTTGCACTTCCCGGCCACCGTAGTTCTCTTTCAAATAGACTAGACAAAAAGTGATGCTCATGCACCCACAGTCCTGCTGCTTTCAAGAGCTCCAGATTGGTCTTTTTGAAAGCAGCACTTTCACTTTAACCATTATTTAAACAGGATATAAGATATTAACTTCCTATTTATATGGTGGTAACTGTTTTTTTTTGTTTTTTGAAGAAATGTTTTGTTAAATGTATAGTATACAGCTATATTTTGCTTGTTTTGGCACATTATTTAAAATTTGTGGCTAAGAAATAATTATTTTTTTATTTTTAGTGTGGTTAGAGATAAATTTGGTAAATCCTTTGAGCTCTGAAATGTCATGTGAAATAAAAACTAAATGTAATACAAACATTATGAAACCATTACCCATGTGCTCATGCTCACTGAGCAAGCTCATATACAACATACACAAAAGTAAAATGAACTAGGAGGCATGTGGACATTGCACAAAATCTAAATTAAGTAATTTTAGCATGCCAAAGTCATATTTATACATATAAAATATATTTTCCCAACAACAAAATTGTGGCTAGTGAAAATGGCGAGTGGCTAGTAATGTTGGAAATCTACTAGCCACACTGGCTGGTGATCAAAAAAGTTAATGTCAAGCCCTGTCTGAAAGTATTATTTGTTGTACTGCTTGTTGCTTGCATCATTTTTTTTTTAATAGCATGTTAAGAGTAACAAAGATGCACCATGATTGCTTTCTAATCTAATTGTGATCCTCTACATCACAGTCTGAGTGATGCTAATGCATTCTGTGCTAACGCTTGTCTCGTTTCCTGCAGACGAGACTCAGAAGCTGTTGAAGGAGTTGGCTCACAGGAAGCCCCTTCAGGTGCCAAATATCTACCATCACCTGCCTCACCTGCTCAACAATGAAGGCAGTCTGCACCCAGCCGTACAGGTGGGACAGGGACGAACCGGAGGTAAGCCAAACCGCTTACTGTTCATTAGCAATTCTCTAATCCCAGCACTCACAGCAGATCCTGATCTCCGTCTGAAATGGCACTCTATACAAATCACGAGGTTTGAAGACCAAGCCATCACCGATTATTGACTTTCCATTGTCCTTTAGCTTCCAGTTTAGGCTCAGAGCTGCCATGTGAGGTTTGTTTTTCAGCCTCCATTACTCACATTTTCACCCAAACATCAGGGTGCTGCTGTATGTCTTGGCCTTGCTTGTCATATTGTGTTACACGGCTGTTCTCCACAGCTGTCAGAGACCTGCAGGAACACAGAAGAGGCCATTTCTGCATTCACAGTGTTAAAGAACTAAATTTACATTCAAATCATAGACAGATTTAGGCAGGTTTTTTTTCTTTGAACATGGCTATAGTTGACATTATCAAGGGTGGAACTCCTTATGTGCTCAACTGTGATTCACTCGGAATAAAGAAGTCATTGCAGCTCTGGGGGGTGCGTTTCCTAAACAACAACGTAACTCGCGGCTGAACTATCATTGTACGATGCATCGTTTGGGAAAAGAACGATGTAGTGATGAGTGTTTTCCAAAACCCATAGTTTCTCTGTCACAGATCCATCGCTTGAACCACATTAGTTATAGCCAGGGCCAGACAGAATCTGTGGAGGTTTTTTGCACTTTCTGCAGGATTTCTGCGAAATTATTTTGGAAGTCTCATAACTAAAACCTCAATATGTGAAAAAAAAATACCTTTTTAACTTTTATTTAATGTTTAAAATGCAAATCCAATTAGATTCACTTTATTTGGTAAACAAAGCAAGTCTCTCGTGTAATATATCAACTAAAAGACAGAAAATATGACTTTACAAACTGCATTGTACATAAATCGGATGAACATTTTCATAATGGTCAATAATATTACTGTAATTAATTTAAAAACTGAATGAATTTAGATTTACACACATTTACTGAAGTAAATAAACACAATTAATGATGGGCTAAAAATGGGCGGAATTCTGTGGAAAATCTGCGGAATTCTGCGCACACAGATTCCGTATGGGCCTAGTTATAGCGTAAAACGCCCACAATGATGCTCTAAACAAGATGGAGTAACTTCTTTAGAGAACAACCCAATCATTTATTTGTACAAATTATATTGTTTTACACAAACACGCATTTAAAATAAAATCCAATATTAGTTTTGGTAAAAACATGCACTCGATTTCCATATTAATTGAAATATGTAAATGGAAGATGTAGGGCCTATGTTTGCTTTACTAATATTATTGAGAACATTACATATTCTATTCTAAAACATAAAATCACTTACAAAAGCTAATACTATTTTAATATCATATATAAATCATATAAATAAATAAATAATGAGGCTATTTATTATAAATATCTTCACTTTATTAATAATATTAAGGATGATTCTTCTTCTTCTTCTTCTTCTTCTTATTATTATTATTATTATTAAGTAGGGTATAGTTTTTTTTTTTTGTTTTTTTTTTAAGTCTACTTTTACAATTTGACACATGCAAACCACAGCAGAAAGTTCTAACCAACAGGCCCATGTCATATACAGTAGAGATACTTAATAAATAACCCACTATAAAATAAAAGAAATAACATATGCTATGTTTTTTGTTTTCACAAGCTTTGGAGATGTAACATAAATTCCACGTTTAAATAATAGCTCACCTAGCTTTCGCCATGAGGCTGTGTTCAAAATTATATCAATGTTTGCAAAGTGCACTGTGCAGGGAGCGCAATTGTAAACATGAAGATCGCTAAAACTGAACTGTAAAAATACTTTGAAAGCAAATTACACCTAAGAGAGATGACCTTAATGCTTTTTATTTTTAATAATTCCAACTTTGAATGTTAGAATGTTTAAATGAATAGGGCATAGGGGGGGATAAGTGGGAATAGAACACAGCCAGGAACTATGTTTCTAACTACAGCTCCAGAGGTGTAGTTTCATGTGCTCAAGTTTGCGACGCAGTTTGCGAATGTTCGTTGTAACGATGGATTTGGGAAACGGCAAATCAACGAACTATGTTTGTAACGACGGAACTTGCGACCTTAGTTGGCTAACGATGGTTTTGGGAAATGCCCCTGGACGGGACGTTCTGGAGAATGTATCCAAAGTGTGTGTTTGGTCACGGATTGCAGTCGATAGCTAAGCGGAAACTGTGCTGTGCGCACAGTTGACTGAATAGATTCACCAAAGTTACACCTCCAGGAGCTAGACTGTATTGTTGACTTGTACACTTGAAGGTCTCATGCAATTAAAGTCATTTTTTTAATGTTAGTATCAGTATTGTAAGTTTCTTATATCTATAATCCAATCCAGTGCGCACCAAAATAGTAACCAAATTCCTGTTAAGAAGAAATACAACTGTTAAACACATGTAAAGCTTGTAGTTTGTCACCTCTCGCCTAAATAGATTAACGTTTCATTCACGTCACCTCATACTTTCTCATCAAATCATGATCAATTAAATGCTCTCTAGTATCTGACATGTCCCGCCTCCAAGTCGTTTCTCATTTGATGCCCTTGAGCTCAACTACTCACTGGCAGAGTGGTGATAAAACAAAACGCTGTTGGCTGATTTTTTTCAAAAGGGGCAGAGCTGCGCTTTGTCCAATGCTCTCTTCATGTTCGGTGGAGATTATGCCAAACATCAAACAAAAAATGCACATTTCAAATAGGGATGGCTATCGTAAAGGTTTTAACGATATTACTACTCTTATCAATACCACTTATCGGTTTCGGTACTTTGACGGTTCTCTTATCGGTACTTTTTGTAGTGTTTTTTGTTTTTATGAAGAAAAAAAAACTAATTGAACAGAATTAACAACACCGTTTTATTATTAAGTTTTTAATGTAAAATAAAACAAAACAAATAACTGTAAAACAAATAAATAAATTTTTTCATGTAAAATAATGTACAATGGTTTGACGGAAAATTACTCTCAGTTTTTAACTTCTGGAGAAAAATCAACATGTTTACCTTTTTTTTGACAGAAGTCGGGACCTTTCTTGGTTTGTTGTGCTCCCTGCAGTTAAAAATATCCTTTTTGAGTTGCAGTTAAATGAGATAATGTTTATGATTTTACATTAACGCATTCATATAAATAAGTTAACAATGTTTTAGGAGTTAACTGTGTTTTTAATACAGTTTTGGAATATCTTGCAATGTAAAAATAAGCTTTCTTAATAAGCATAGTTTATTCATTCATTCATTCATTTTCTTTTTGGCTTAGTCCCTTTATTACACAGCGAATTGGACCGCCAACTTATCCAGCATGATTTCACGCAGCGGATGCCCTTCCAGCCGCAACCCATCTCTGGGAAGCATCCACACACACTCATTCACACTCATACACTACGGACAATTTAGCCTGGTTTAGCCAATTAGTGCTGGTTCACGTGAGTGACAATCACACAGTATGAACTATCAAAGACGCATTATGAAAGAATTGCAGATGAGTCGCGGACGCCCGTGAGATATTTGGCATGTTAAATATCTGGATCTGTCTGCGATTCAAATCATGCCGTGGGAATGTGTTCTGATTGAAAATAACATCCACCATCACCTACAGCCAATAAGAGAGCAGCAATCACTACTACGGGTACCTGCAGGCCAGCGGGAGGCTGGGGGGGAAATTAAAAGCACTCATTTTTTTAGTTTACATGGACCCAAGAAACGGAGGAAAAACTAGTGTAAATTTGGCAGTGTCTGTTTGACGTGTCATCTGATCAATATCACAATCAGGTCGAGAGCAAAAAAAAGTTGAAAGAGATTGTTAATTCTCTTCAAAAGCCAGGTGAGCAACACCAGTTTCTAAAGCTACTTCTGTTTACATTATGTAGTTACTAACGAAAAATATATTACGTGACCTCGCGTTGTTTCCATGTCACTTCTCGCGTTTGTTTGGTTGTGTGAGACGTAGTTTGGACAAGTTGTCGGTGATGCTTTCTATTTTAAAGTCATGCAATGTGAACTCTCCTGTCGCCGATCCATCCTACAGTGTAAATCACGAATCCCGGAATTCGTAAAAACGAATCCCGTGTTAAGTGCATGAAACGCCCAAAAGCTCAATTTGCGCCACCTCATCTGCAAGAATAACACAGCAGAATGTCTAATTGCGTGTTTGTATTGACTTAACATGTAAATCACTTGCCTTTGGTGCTTCATCCCCGTCTGGTGTGAACGTACCATCAGAGTTTGTCATGGGGCATGAATGAAATGTTGCTGAATGAAAGTAAAACTGTCGAAGTGAAGTTAAAGTGAAACACCCGAAATGACATGAAACTCCAGAGGAAACATTGGATAGCGTGGTGATATAATGACGTTATTCTATCTATTTACTATAGCATGCAAAATGGGAACATGAAAGGAATATTCACTGATGTCCATGCAAACGTAGTCAATGATGCTATTGAATGTCAAAATAAAAGGCTGCTTTGACTGACCCGATTGTTTGTCTGAGCATATGGGCAAATCAAAGAGAGCTGGTTGTTTTTAGAAAGCTAAAGCCCACCCATGCTCTTTTCCCGACCTCCTGCAAAACCCACAGACGGCCCTCTCCTGCTGGCTAACCATAATCTCGACCTCCCTATTCCACACTGTCTGTGTGGCTCATGCCTGTGCCTGCAGTCCCGCGCTTCTCAATGAGATTGTGGCTTATGAGAAGCTATTTTTAGAGCTGTAAATGGGGACGACATCTTCTGTCCAGACCCTAGAGACTGCGCACCATATCCCATACTCTGAGACACCCCAGACTGATAAAGAATGGGATTTCGTGGCATTTGGATGAACATTCGCTAATTTATTTTAACTAATTAATAGTGGACTTATGAGCTTTTTAAAAGCCAGTGTCAAAGATTCTGAAAAATTATTTATGAAAATGTTATTTATTGTTAAGACTGAACGACTCTAAATGTCATGAGGTGTAATCGTGAGAGATTGACCCATAATTGTTTTATTTTTTGCCTGCTGCTGTTAATTAATAAATGTAATGTTTTGAATATATTTTTGATACTTTTTTTTACATTAATGCTGTATTTTCCTGAAATTATTTTAGTTTATTTTTTTGTTTTATTTTGATTATTTTTGTATTTGAATTTTTTATTTTAATTGATTTACTTTTAATTAATTTATTTTTTGCTCACTCTACATCACTTTATTTTCAAAATGATCTTTAAAGCATTTTTATTAATGTTTTAATGACATAAAATATTATGAAGTAAAAATACTTTGAGATTGTACATTTGTTTTCTTTTTTCTAATGTCAAGCAATGTTTTAAATATTTTAATAGGGTTCTTGACATTGACATTTTTTTTTCCTAAAATGTTTTTACATTTAATTTATTTTATTTTATTATTTAATTGAATTTAATTAAGTTTTAAATTTAAATTTTAAATTTAATTGAATTTGCATAGGCGACGCAGTTGCGCAGTAGGTAGTGCTGTCGCCTCACAGCAAGAAGGTCGCTGGGTCGCAGATTTAAGCCTGGGCTGGGTCAGTTGGCGTTTCTCCCTGCGTGGGTTTCCTCCGGGTGCTCCGGTTTCCCCCACAGTCCAAAGACATGCGGTACAGGTGAATTGGGTATGCTAAATTGTCCGTAGTGTATGAGTGTGAATAAGTGTGTGTGAATGTTTCCCAGAGGTGGGTTGCAGCTGGAAGGGCATCCGCTGCGTAAAACACGGTAAACCGCGTAAAAACAGCGTAAAACCGCGGCGGTTCATTCCGATGTGGTGACTCCAGATTAATAAAGGGACTAAGCCGAAAAGAAAATTAATGAATTAATTTGCATAAAAAAATTGTACCATGGTTCAAACAACAAAAATAAGGTCAAGAATCTTGATGTAATTCTGGAGTCAGATATGAGTTTCAGTAGTCAAGTCAAGGCAGTAAGTAAATTAGCATACTATCATCTCAAAAACATTGCAAGAATTAGATTCTTTGTTTCCAGTGAAGACTAATGCTGCGTTCACACCAGACGCGGAAGAAGCATCAAGCATTAAGTCATTACAAACGTGTGAATAAACATCCTGTAGAGCGAATGGCATGGCACGAATTGAGCGTTTTGCGCGTTTGAGGCGCTTAACGTGAGAATCGCTCGAGTTCAAAAATCTGAACTTCTGCGAACATTTGCGCCACGTTAGCCAATCAGGACCTTGCTCTTGTGGGGGCGTGATTATGTCGTAGCGCCTGTTGTTGGTGTCCCGGGGGAAAATCCTCCTGCCTACACCTACAACAGTTCATCAAACTGGGCTCGGCTCAGTCAAAAGCACTGCTGAATGCATCCATCATCCAGGTTAAGTTTCTGGAGGATTTTATGAGCTTACAGAGCTGGGTGCACCTCTGAAATGATCAAGTGGACTTAGACACTGCTCCAAACGATCAACGCTGTTTTTCAACCTTCATAAAGCCCATAAACACAGTTATTTTATCAATAAAATCCTTGTTAGTCATTTAACAACAAAGCTACAATCACTGGGAAGACAAAAGCCCTGCCCATGACGCGAATCCCCGTCTGTTCTGAAGTGAATTTGACACGCGAATGAAGTGAATAAAGTGACATTTAAAGGCTTAACTAGGTTAATTTGGTTAACTAGGCAGGTTAGGGTAATTAGGCAAGTTATTGTATAACGATGGTTTGTTTTGTAGACTATCATATAAAATATAGCTTAAAGGTGCAGTATGTAAGTTTGACACCCAGTGGTTGAACTAGGTATTGCACTCCTGGATCAAAATAAACGCAAGCGCGGGTTGCCAGATTGAGTACAGGAGCGAGTGATTTAAACTGTGTTCTAAATA
>CAIGQZ010032451.1:4143443-4153564 GCA_903798205.1 Danio tinwini | reverse complement strand
AAATATAACAAATTATATAAGAACTAAAACATTTTTAAAAGAGCTTCACAACCTTTGACACAGAAGACGCCACAGCTTGTATATAATATGTTGGGGTCTCCGAGTTTGCTGAGGGGGTCCCTGAAAGGTGGACTGAACAATGGAAAGAGGTCTGAAAAGTTTGACAGGATTGTTTGAGAGACGCTGGCATGAGAAAATGAAAATGTTTAACTATACAGAGCTTCAATGAAACCCCCCCACTGTGACAAGCACACTCTTTTTTTTTCTTTGCTTCTCAGTAAAGCACTGCAACTTCCCTAGACATTGTTGGTATATAGAAACCAGCGTAGTTTAGTCTCAAGGCACGTTGAACGTCTTTCTCAAAAGAGATGCGTACAGGATTCATTCTGCTGCAGCGAGTGAAGAAAGAGCATTCTGGGAGAACGATGCAGCTCAGCGTCTCTTTATGTAAGCGATCGCCCGAAGGCCAAACGCTACTTTGTGAAAGAGAAGAGGTGGCGTAGGAGCGGATGACTTGTGTTGAATGCACATTAACTTAAAAACATGCCTTTTTTTCATACATTCTTCTTTTTTTTTGCTTTCTCAAGTGCTTTACCACTGTCTGGTAAACTTCCTCTCCTCTGTGCTTCTCTCTCTTTCTCTCTCCTCTTTGATCCTCAGCCTACTTTGCTCCTTCAGCACGTGGTGCTCCCTCTCAAAACACACTTCTGCTTTGCAGTATGAAGCAGTGCAAAACGAGGACATATTTTACTATCTTCTGTTTGGTGCTGATGAAGTGTGACAGAGTCAAGACTGTCACTCAAATCAGTGCGCGCAGACACACTGCAGGTCGACATCAGCACTTATATGGGAAAAAAAAATCTGTTGTCATTTTGTCTGCACTCCTGAAAAATGAGTTCAGATCACTAATATGTTTTTGTATGAACTTGGGATGCCGAAAGGGTGCATTTTTAATAGGGGTGTGAACCTACACTGGTCTCACGGTTCGGTTACGATTATTATGTTATCGATTCGGTTCAATTCGATATCTCGGTGCATCACGGTGCATTGTCGATGCTTCCCATACATAATTAGATTTTTTTCTTCACAACACAAGAATAAAATTGTATTAAAATTTATAAATATATTTATGTTTATATATTGTTTATAATACAATTTTGTCCTTTAATACAAGCAGTCAGATATATGAACTGTACCTTTAATTTTACCTGCTCAAAAAAAAAAAAACACACTTTGTGAATGTTTTAGACAAAACTCCAACACATGCACAGAAGACAGCATGAGCATTTATAGCAAAGAAACTAATGTAAATATGATCCCGCTTGCTTTTTGAGCGATGTCAAGTTCAGTTTGATTAGTTATTGTCTTCACCTGCTCAACAGAAAGGGCGATTGGCTTTAGAAACGCTTTAGATTGGCTTTTTCTTTCACGCGGGAAGAACAGACGCGGTTACAGTCTATATGCGCATAATACGCGGTTATCACAGGTCATCTGTAATAGACACGGTAAAGAATACTTGCATCACAGTCACGCTCATGTCTGGATCCACAAGTATCGCTTTAACAGCAGAGAGGAGAGGAAAATGTACCTCACGAACATGCCAACGGGTCAAATGTCCAAAGTGTGTGTGTATGGGAGAGAGAGAGAGAGAGGCAGAGATGGAGTTTTACAGCATTTCTCCCTAGTAGTGAAATAGTGGCTTGTGCTTTACCATTCCTCTCAGTGTCAGTGAAAGACTGTCCAGCACACTCACAAGCAGTTGAATTGTGCACAATTATCAGCTTTTTAAGTAGAAGGAGCGTTTTATTTACTTGCCTTCGCCATAGTATTTTATCGCGATATCGCGCATATGGGATAAATGACGTCAGTACGTAATAACCAGTTTTGATTATTACTGAACCGGTATCGAATTGTCCCCATCTGCATCGCGGTGCACCGAAAAAACTATTAATTTTGACACCCCTAGCTTTTAACCGATTATGAGTTTGGCTGCATAAGGGGCCGATCACACCGAACACGTTTTTTTTGCGTTGAGGTGGGCAACTTTTCAATGGTTTACTAAACAACCGCAAACTGTGGACGCTCATGTTGGTTAATTTTGCTAACCAACAACCGCTGCTTGTTAACCGAATCTTACCTGTTAACTGGTCAGATTAATATTAAATTATTATTTAATTAAAAATAACAATTAACGTGTCTATTTTGTGTGACATTAAATATTGCTTTTTAAAATACTGATTTATTTTAACATGCGAACAGCAGCATACAGAACATGACAGAGCATCTTCACGCTTCCAACAGCATAGAAAATAAGAATGAACTCAATAAAAAGAATAAAATAAATAGTCCTGCCCTAGATATTTTTCACTTAAATGAAAAATTTTGACTACAAAAACAAAAACACTGACTGAATTTTTAAAAACCGGCATAGGCTGTTTTTTTCAAATCATTTTTTTTACTTTTACTTTACTTTCTTCATTGTCCACAAGTGGAAATTTATCTTTGGCCTCACTACACAACCACATCAGCGTTCACATGACAGATAAAACAGGCAACACAATTACATTCAAGGTTATCACATACTGTATATCATACTGTATATTCTAATGGCACTCGGTACAAAGAACATTTGATACACATTTTTCTTTACTTAAGGTTGCCTAAACAGTCTTTTTGATGGCAAGAGCTAAAATTTTATATTTGAGGGATGGGAACGATCTTCAATAATGACGTGCGCTTTCTGTTTAATTCTCATTGTATAAATTTCATTTGGTTGTCTTTGTGCTTTACCTACAATTGCACTGGCAATTTTTACCACTCGACACAGTTTTTGCTTTTCCTTAACTGGCAACAGTCCATACCATGCAATCATGTAAAAAATTACAACACTTTCAACCAAGTTCTTGTATGCCATCTCCAGAACATCTTGACTCACACCAAATAGTTGTAACCTCCTAATGAGATATAATCTCTGCATTGCTTTTTTGAAAATGCACTCTGCATTTGCAGAAAATGTTAATCCACTATCAATAAGTGTTCCTAAATATGAAATCCAACTGTCTCTATTTCATGTCCCTCAAGGACCAGAGGTTTCAACCCTTGGCTAAGGACTAGTTTATTTCTGCTAATTATCATATCCTTGGTTTTATTAAAATTGATCTGCAGTGAACTCCTTTTACACCAATTTTGAAGCAAATTTATATAATTATAGTAAGGTACTGTATCTCCTTCTGTTACTCTTTTAGTCAACCGGCCTACAAGTGCCATATCTTCTGCGTATTTAAATAACTTAAAACCTAAATCCTGGATCTTTCTTTTGTCAAATAAAAATAGCAGGCTACCTTAACGCATTAACGAAAATACACATTTAATTAATGCTCTGCTGTTATTATTATATCACAAAACCTCTGTCAACATTTTTAATAGAAGTCATTAGTTTAAAGATTATATCTTATGATTATGACTTATTTCCTCTCTCACTCGCGGTTCATGTGTGCGCACGCTGCGTGTAATGAAAGACAATGACAATAAATCTTAAGGCTGTATGTTGAAATATAGGCTACTATAGCATATAACAATTTTGTTGTTTACATATGATATTTCATTAATTTGCATACATGTTTTATAAGCTATAAAATGAAAGCCTCAGTTTGACGCAGAGTATTATTATGCAAAAATTAAGAAAATCTTTGGATTTGTTTGATTCGTAGATTATGTAGGCTATTAAAAAATGTATATTATATAAGAACTATTAATAACTGTAATTTTCCAAATGGAAAAAAAGGTTGGTTTGTTTGGTTGTACACTAAATCCTCTAAACTATAGCCTATTTGTTGAGTTTATGACGCAGATCCAGGACAGAGGCAATTAGCATCAGCGCTGGTTTGGCATCAACTTATCTGTGTCAAACTGCAATAATATTTTTTCAGTTTGCTTCTTTTCCAATTACAAAACTGCGAGGCACCCACACTGCCTTTTTTGTTGACAAGAAAAAAAAGAAGCGCTGTGCACTTTTTTATGTCGCTAGGATACGCCTGATTCAGTCTGATTCGTATTGTGTGCAAGTGTTGCTTTCGATGTTGTCATAATTGTAGTATGTAATAATATTGTGATATTCAAGATTTGTAAAGTCATACAGCTCTGGATAACTTGAAACAGCAACCACAAGTCTCTCCTCCATCATTAAAAGTTCTTTGTAGTCGTCTTGATAAGACAAACAGTGCAGTCACCTCCGGAAAGAACAAACCCCGCCTCTGCTTTCATTTGATTGAAGAATGAAAAAGATGCGACTGACGAACCACGCTTTTTCTGCTTGGGGTTGACTTTTATTTTAACTGTGGGCACACAGCGTGCAACAGCAAAATGCGAGGCACGCACGGCGTATAAGCAGCACCTCAGACTCGCCGTCGTTACTAAACCATTCAAAAGATGCCCCTCTCAACGCAAAAAGCGTGTTCGATGATCGGCCCCTTGATGAGCTCCAAAATGTTTTTCTGCAATTTGTATTGCGATATTTCACCAGATGTCTTTATAGCTCTGTTTAAAAAAATAATTCATTCAATTAAAACCGATTGGGAGGATTTTGTAGGAGGGTGAATAATGCATAAAATTACAGTCAAATACAACAGAGCAAAGATAAAAGTGAAATACACAGTGCTCTATGGTTTTCTGGGGTGTCGAACAGTATTTGATACTGAACGAACTAATTAAATTGTAAAATTACACATGGTTATCCTTGTTCAAATAATTCAATAAAATTATTCTTTATTAAAGCTACAAATGGTACAATTTTTCTTTACCCGAATGCTTTTAAACTCTACAGAATTTGCCGCTAACATTTAAATACTGCTGAGCATGTTCTTAAACACCGCTGATTGCCCATTGTGTTCACAGCTCTTCTCCAGTATTCATCAAGTGCAAATACAGACACTGGAGCGTTTCAAAACCGCGTAGAACAGTTGATCCATCAGTGTATCACTCGTTTGTCAGCTCATTTACAGACGCGACTTTAAAATGCTCCAGGGTCCTTCTATTTGTGTTTGCGTTTAGTGAATCGCGGTGAACTGATAACCGTCACGCCCAATCATTTCTGTAGATCACGTGAACACAATGGCCAGCCAGCTGTGTTTAAGAACAATCTCAACAGTGCTGAAATGTTATT
The DNA here is from genome assembly GCA_903798205.1 of Danio tinwini. Lineage (NCBI taxonomy): Eukaryota > Metazoa > Chordata > Actinopteri > Cypriniformes > Danionidae > Danio > Danio tinwini. Next base: position 4,148,403 of record CAIGQZ010032451.1, on the reverse strand, counting down.
GGAAAGTGGACGTTTTTTATTTTTTTACTTTACCGATTGGTCTCAAACTCAATACTTTTGACAACCCTATGCTAGAACACTTGTTATTGGTCCCTTGATGTTTATCTTGTTTACTCATTTTGTTCAAATGCTATCAGGAGATCACAATCTCTGCTCTTATGTTTTTCTTCCTTCCTAAAAGGAAGCTAAATTTCCTTGCCTTTATAATGCTGGGAGATGCAGTACAATAGAGAAGAGTAAAGTGCTTGCCCTGGGAACCTTCATGTGTAGACTTTACTCCTATGATATTATGGAAGCCCAGGCACGTGCACACATAGGGCTCAACCTGTGCAGTGTACATGCCCTTTTGTGTCTGAGATATGAAGTGCCCTTCCAAAATGAACGTAAGTGCCCCCCCTCCCCCTGCTTTTAATTCTGTGATGGCCTTCCTCAGCCCACACCAACACTGATCCCCCCCAGGTCGCCTTCAGTTAAGTTACTTTGCGTTTTTGCCATGTTGTGCCCTTATCTTCAAATCTGCACATGCCCTTTGGAAAGTCTCTGCACGGGCCTGTGGAAACCCCTTCTCCTTTTATTTCAGATCTGAGATACAGATGGGAAAATAAGCATTGAACACATTACCATTCATCACCATTCTCAGAAAACATATTTCTAAAGTGTTGTTGTCTTGAAATTTTCCCCGAATGTTGGTAACAACCAAAGAAATCCATAAATGCAAAGAAAAAAAATATAAACAGTTTACAAATTAAGTTATGTGTAGTAAAATTAAATGACACAGGAAGACAGTATTGAACACATGAAGAAAGGAAGACGTAGAAAGTCAGTGAACGCCCGGACAGCAGCTGAAATCTCTCAGAAGTTCTTCAGCAACCCTCCGCCCTTCCTCATTGTAAATTAACATCTACATTATCAGGATGATGAAGATGAAACCAGAGTGGACATTTCAGCAAGACAATGATCCAAAACACAGCCAAGGAAACTCAAAATGTTTCAGAGAAAGAAAATCAAGCTGCAGAATGGCCAGCCAATCACCTGAGCTGAATCCAATAGAAAATTTCAAAATAAAGATCAGATTTGATAGACCAGACCCACAGAACCATCAGGATTTTTACACTCTGTTGAAGTCTGTGAAAAACTCACACCTGAGCAATTCATGTAACTTGATTCTCCATATGAGAGGCGTCTTTAAGCTGCCATCACCAAAAAAGCCTTTTAAATAAAGTATTAAATACTTTTTTCTTGTATCATTCCATTATTAAACATGACACATTTTTCATTTTTAAATTATTTATTTATTAAAAAATTTTTAATGTTTGTATTGTTTTTTTTGTTTTTTTTTGTTACCAAAATCTGGTTCAATTCCATGTCAACAGCTCCTTTAGTAATATTATTCCCAGGAAAAACATGACGTGTTCAGTACTTATTTCCCCCGTTGTGTCCAGCCAAAATCAAACCGCTGTAAGACCTCAGTCAACATGCATGTCCCATATTCATCTGGTGCAGCTAAAAGTATTCTACATTATTTCGAGTAGTTTGTCATCTGCCTAGCGATGACTGTATGATGTGCTGCTAAATTGGGTTTATGAGGCTGGAATTGAGTTTTTGTTCTCTTCTATTTAGTTTCCATGGTGATGGGCATCCCCACAGTGAAGCGGAAAGTGAAGTCATACCTGTCAGAGACGCTTCATTCGCTCATCGATAAGCTGTCGGCGGAGGAGAAGCTGGACTGCGTCATCATAGTGTTTGTAGGAGAGGTGAGTGTTTTTGTGGTTTGCAGAAGCGTGTTTGTGTGTAAGCGCTGTGGCGAGGCCTAGTTTCCTGTGTGTGAAGGCTTACAGTAAACAGCTAGTTGTAAAGGAAATGAGCCGTGCTTACTCACAAACACTGACAAGTGGCTCCCAATGAGATTCTAATGTGGTGAGAAAGAAATTTCATCACCATTTGCAATACTTTTAGGATTTTCTTTCTTCTGTTGAACACAAAAACGACTACTTCAGCATACTATGGAAGTCAATGGCTGTTTTTTTTCAGCATTCTGCTGCTTGTAGATCTTCATTTGTGTTTAATGAAAGAAAGAAACTCAGACAGGTTTGTATCAATTGAAGAGTGAGTAAATAATAACAAGATTTTAATTTTTGGGTTCATTCAAAGCTTCAGAGTTAACGTGCACAAATAATTTGAATATAAGGTGTGTAAAAAATGTGTAAATAAAGCAGTATTTCTGTCATGTGTGCAATAGAACAAATCATGCAATCGACTTGATAATTGTTTCTGTAGTTAATTTGCCTCTTTTGAGTGTATACTTTGTGTTTTAAGTTTTCATGCAAGTTTGTATTATTATTAGAATGCAGTGTGAATAAAAATACAGAAACTTTTGAAGGTTTCCACACTGAAATGTATTTTTCTTAGTAAAAATGTATATAAGAATTAGATTTTAGAAATGGTTTAGAATTAAGTGGGATTTTCCTTAAAACAAGCAAAATAACCTTGTTTTTGGCTTGAAATTATTTTACTTACCCCATTGGCTGATTATTTAGCTTGATTTAAAGGAAATGTGACTTCATTTTGTTTTATTATTTCTAAATCCCAGTAGTTTTTACTTGTTGCCTCTTGATTTAAGAGTTTATAGATATTTGGACTAAAAATAAGATAAACTCATGGCTCTATTTTAACGATCTAGGCGCAAAGTCTAAAGCGCATTGCGCAAAAGCATTAAGGGCGTTTCCGAAAACACTTTTGCTATTTTAAGGACCGAAAAATACACTTAGCGCCCCGGTGCATGGTCTAACAGAATCGTGGTTATTCTCTCTAGGATTTCTGCATATACCCTGTTAATGCTTCTTATTAATTAACCTATTATGTGAAGCTGTGTCAATTTTGCCCCCGAATATTAAAAGTCCTATCTCATAGAATTGAACTAACTGGATCTGGCTTTTTTCTACAGCTAAATATATTTATGTCATATTCATATCTTTTAATTGATTAAATCTAACAGTATTCAATTTACATTCTAAGGAATCTGACAACATACATAAAACAAACCTGACAAATAAAATCACAAGGATACAATCAGTTAATGATAAACTTCTTTGCGATTCATTTTATTTGAGTGAATGGGAGATGCGAGGTTACACAAAACAGAAAAAAGATTGACCTTAAGAGATCTAAAATCAATTTTGAGGTTTTTAAAGGGTGTTGTTGTCAATGAAAACAAACAAAACTCCTGTTTAAAAGATGCGTGCATTAAACTCTTGCAGTTTCTCTGATCTGTGTTGCATCTCCGCTTGATGTTCAGTGTAAGATCTGGGCCTTGAGAGCATCAGTGTCTTTGTGAATGGCTGAATTGGGTCAGCAGGGTTTGTTGTTTGTTGTCCTGTTGCCACCCGTGGAGGGGTGAGACGGTGTATTCACGCTGAGACCAGGAATCTGGATGCTTTCATGCTGCTGTCTGAAGGGCAGAGCAAGAGGAACAGGCATGCAGACATACGCGGCAGGATTGGTCTCTCGCTTTATCTGCTGCCACATTGTGTTGGATGTCTGAGCACAGAGTGGGAGGAAAAATTGATCTTGAGTTAAGTCTAAAAGTAGAAGGAGCTAAGTGTAAATACTTGGCTTTGTTGGTTTATCTTTAGTTTGGAATTACTCAGTATGCGCATTTATTCTAAATTTCATTATTTTGACCAAATAGACTTTATTTAAATTTGTTTCACAAAACAATTTAGAAATATACACTGCTATGTGTGTTCAGTAAGATTTATTTTTGCTGTGGAAATTAAACTTGTATTCAGTAGCATGTGTACCGTTTTAAAATCCTATTTTAAATAAATGTGGAGCTCTCTATTAATCAAGGATCATGTAATGCTGAAGACTGGATTAACAAAATCAAGAAATTCAGGAGTGGAGTTTAAGCATTTTGGAAACAAGCTGACATGGTGATATTTTGTTTTTCTGTATAGAGTTGAAAACAAAATGATTAGCCCTCCTGTCAAATTTGAATTTGTGCTGTTTGAATTAGACAGTATTTCTGCCGAGCCTCTGTGTGTGCGTGTGTGCCACGGTCATTTTAGTAAACAGAAACTAAAGCTAAGACTATGTATTTTAGAATAAAATAACTGGGAAAAAAACTCATAAAAACAAAAATGAAATGAACGAACACTGAAAAATGAACCGAAATGAAATAATCAATAGCAAATACAAATAATCATTTTCAAAATTCATGAGCGCTCATTCTGTGAAAATCCTGCTGTTTATGTCATGATAAAATACAGATTGACGGAGCTTTTATAAAAAAAACACATCAGTCAAGCACATGATTATATAAACACATACTTACTATAGAAACATAAGACGTGTATTTTTATTTTACTTTTCAAAAAGTAGGCATATACAGTAAAGAAGTTTGTCTGAATCCTTTATTAATGTTTACTTGTATTCGTTGCATTTTGTATGTGGTTTTGTACTCAGTGTCTGTTCAAACTATTTAAAAGTGTTTTGATTTTCTAAGAGCTTGGCACAAGAGTTGATGTAAACTGTGAAAACTTCAAACTTGGTCTGGTCAACACTAGGGGTGTAACGGATCACTGTTGATCTGTGATTCGTACGGATCACAACCCACAGTTTTGGAAGTGACATGCATAGGCATGGGCTGGTATACTGTATTGTAAACACAGCAAACAGTATTATAGTATAATAGAATAATAATAGTATAATAATTATAGTATAATAATTAAATACAAATAAAAATAAATAAATAATATAATAAATCAGAATAATAAATCAGCTCTCTCTTTCTCTCTCGTACCATTAGGTGAATAAGAACAAATATATGCGTGTGTGTGCGTGTGCATGTGCGTGCGTGCGTGCGTGCGTGCGTGTGTATCTGTGCAGTGTGTATCTGTGCAGTGTGTATATACAGTATGTATGTGTATGTAATGTGTATATACAATATGGATGTGTGTGT
>CAIGQZ010032451.1:4054975-4136136 GCA_903798205.1 Danio tinwini | reverse complement strand
ATATATATATATATATATATATATATATACACATATGTATATATATATATATATATATATATATATATATTAGAGGGTGTGACATGATCTCGTACGACATGATCTTGCGAGATTAAATAGCGGCGAGATTTCTCGTTGAGGTGAAAAGTTGTCTCGTGAGTTGTGATGTTATGATGGAGCGTGAGGGTGAAATGAGCATTGACGATTGGAGGCAGGATTGGATTTGATCTGCAAATAAAGTGCTTTGCAAACACCTGCCAACCCAGGCGGTTGGCGGTTGTGACGTAACCGCTTTTTTCACCGGAGTTCAGCAGGTGCCGCATCCAACATAGGCTATACCTACAGCCTCACACATTATGGTTCATATCCATGCAATGGAATAGCACTTCAGAAATGCTGAAAGGCATAATCATCGTAAACACAAATGGAATTAAGACGTGGAGTATCCCTTTTTTAGTCGCAGTATTGAAGTGCAGATATGTAAATGCCATAATCAAACTATTAACACCGTGAAGGACTGTTAGCTGCATTTTGGGACAGGACCTACACACCTAGCGAGTTAGTAAAGCTCCACAGATGCACACATCTCTAAGCGCACGCAAACAAACACACACAGTCACTGAATGAACTCCTGCACACTCACCGTCACATTATCATCACGGAGCACAGGTTTATACTGTCCGGGAAAAGCAGATTTTTTTTTCATTCTGCGTGCGGTATCAAACTCCATTAAAACTCTCCTATCAGTTCTTCATATTCGCATGATCACATCCAGGAGCTCAGAGTGAGTCACGGGGCCTGAATGAAATTTTGCTAAATGAAAGTGAAACTCATTTGTTAAATTAAAAATGAAATACAAAAAAATGACACATTTGTTTTAGTGTGTGAAAATAAGTTTAATACATATTGTGAAATTGTACAGGGGAGAAGCCAGTCGGTAGAGTTTATAGCTAAATATTTAGCCGTGTTTGCATTGTCCATTATGACAGAATTCATTTAAATAGAAATAAAATACCCTTCATTACAATGTTTTTAAAAAGCACCTAAACTGTTTTGTATTTTGTGATTTTTTTTTTCTAGTTGAATAAAAATCTATTTACCATTCATATATTAGCAAATATTTAGCTAATATTTATAATTATATATAAAAAGATTATTTTCCATTCACATAGGCTATTGACAAAATATTTAGCAGTGTTTGCATGTCCATTAATTCATTAAAATAGAAGTAAAATAACATTCATTACAAGTTGATTTAAAGAAAGTACCTAAGTAGTTTTGCGATTAGTTTTTTTTCCCAGTTGAATAAAAGACTATTTTCCATTCATATATTTCATTATTGAGGATTTCTTTAAAATAGTGTAAAAATCTCGTTCTCGTGAGCCCAATCTCGTCTCGTGGAGTATGCATCTGTATATATACAGGATATATACAGGACTTGACATTAACTTTTTTGATCACCAGCCACTGTAGCTAGTAGTTTTCCACCATTACTAGCCACTCGCCATTTTAACTAGCCACAATTTTGTTGTTGGGAAAATATATTTTATATGCATAAATTTGACTTTGGCATGCTAAAACTACTTCATTTATATTTTGTGTTTTGTCCACTTGCCTCCTCGTTCATTTAACTGTTTTTTGTTTATGAGCTTAGTCAATAAGCATAAGCAAATGGGTTATGCTTTCATAAAAAATTGTCGTATTGCAATTAGTTTTCTTTCACAGGACTTTTCAGGGCTCAACACAATAAGGATTTTCCTTTTTTTTTTTCTCTGGCCACAGCAAACTAATTATTTCCTTGCCACAAATTTTAAACAATGTGTCAAATCAAGCAAAATACTGCTGTATACATACACTTTTTATTCAACAAACTATGTTCTCACATATCTAAAACTATGCACAGTAGTCTGTTCTTTAACTATGCATACAACAAAATATTACAGCAATATTTTTCTAAAGGATAATTATTAAACTTTATTAACAAAAATAACAGCAAGCAAAAGAAAGCGGGTAAAAAAACATTCCGTCCGCGATAATGAAAGGATGGTGCCGCGCACACTGTTAATGTTCGGCCAATTAATAATCTGTTTAAAGAATGGTTAAAGCGAAAGCGACAACAACTGGTGCTGCTTACAAATAATCTCGAGCCCTTGAAGGACTGTGGGTGCACGAGCATTGCACTAGTTTCATTTTCAGGCATGGTTGCTCCGAGTGAGGAAACGGCACAGGAGCTTTTAAACACTTGTTTAGATGTTCATCTTTTCACTTTCATGGCTTCTTCATTCTCATGTGCTTCTGTCTGTGTGTTGGACTGTACTGAATGTTTTCATTCTTTTTTTGGTTTCATTTTCTTTGTGCTGTGCCAGTAATTCTCTCCAGTGTCTCCATGTCTTTGTGCTCTCAATACATGCTGTGGTTTCGTAGGAGAGGGGAAAGGTATTGCTTTCATGTGTTTTTTTTTTTTTTTGGAACTCATGTTACTCAATGGTAAACAACCACATGCTTTAGCTTAGTGTGTGTGTGTGTGTGCTTGTACACTACCTGACAAAAGTCTTGTCATCGATCCCAGTTGTAAGAGCAACAAATATTAACTTGACTTCTAGTTGATCATTCGGAAAAGTGTCAGAAGATAGATTTTTCTGATTAATCATCTGTTGAACTGCAACCCAGTCATCACAAATACTGGAGAAGACCTACTGGAACCAGCATGGACCCTAGATTCTTACAGAAATCAGTCAAGTTTGGTGAAGGAATAAAATCATGGTTTGGGGTTACATTCAGTTTGGGGGTGTGCGAGAGATCTGGAGATGCGAGTGGATATCAACATCAACAGCCTGAGGTATCAAGACATTTGTGCTGCCCATTACATTACAAACCACAGGAGTTGGCAATTTTTTAGCAGGACAGCGCTTCTTCTCATACTTCAGCCTCCACATCAAAGATCCTGGAAGCAAAAAAGGTCAAGGTGCTCCAGGATTGGCCAGCCCAGTCACCAGACATGAACATTATTGAGCAGGTCTGGGGTAAGATGGGGGAGGAGGCATTGAAGATGAATCCAAATAATCTCGATGATCTCTGGGAGTCCAGCAAGAATTTGCTTTCTTTGCCATTCCAGATGACTATTAATAAGTTATTTGAGTCATTGCAGAGATGTATGGATGCAGTCCTCCAAGCTCATGGGAGTCATACACAATATTCATTCTTTTTCCACTGCACCATGACTTTATATTCTATACTGTACATTATTCCTGTTAAGTGTCAAGACTTTTGTCTTGGCAAAGTCAGATCTTACTGTCCTAAATAAATAATTAAGAAACAAGGCTTGATCATATTTTATTTTGATAAAATAAGCCTAACGCCCCATTCACACGGGGCGTCAGCTTCAACGCTTCCCATTCACTTTGAATGGGTGACGTCAGGCCTTGCCGAACTGCATTGTGGATCCGTAGGCGCCGCTTCAGAGGCATTGCTTGCTGCAGAAGTGGGGACTTGCTCAACTTTTGAAGCGCCGACGGAAGCATCAGCCAATCAGATCGCTGTATGCAAATACACCAGCTCAGACAGTGGCCTATTGCTGACTAATTTCATTGGCTGATGCTGCTATGATGATCGCGTCAGCCCCAGCTTCAGACACGCCCTCTGTCAAGCATTGACGCTGAAGCCCCGTGTGAATGGGGCGTAATCTAGAGGCTTTTGCCTTTCATATAAGCCACTTCTGATACCAAATGATCAACTAGAAGTCAAGTTATTATTTGTTGCTTTTAAAACTTGGATAGCCGACAAGACTTGCCAGGTAGGGTACAATAGCTTCTGTGTGTAAGGTCATTTTTACAGGTTGTGTTTTAGTTAGCAGTGGTATTTTTAGTTGGTGAAGCTCGTGTCAGTCAGTGTATCTGGTTTTATAAGCTGCTCTGATTCATTTCTGTTTCCTGTTGTTGTTGCAGTTAGAGGACGACATCGTTGCCAAGCCCAACTATTTTGCCACCATGAAAAACTTTGCTCTGCAACTTGCCACAGAGGACTGGATGATCCTTGAGTTTTCACAGCTGGGCTTCATCGGTACGCCTCTATATTTTATATATATTATTATTTAACATTAAATGTCAATGTCATTTACTCATCCTTGAGCTATTTCAAACAGTGTTACAGTGGTAAAAACAGAATTAGGATTATGCATTTGGCCCCGTTTACACTAATACGTTTTCGTTTAAAAACGCATAAGTTTTGCTACGGTTACGCCATCCGTCCACACTACGCCGGAGTTTTCGAGTCCCGAAAACGGTTTTCATTCTAAAACGCTGCTGCTCCGTGTCAGTGTGGATGGTGGAAAACGGAGACATCTGAAAATGGAGGCAGGGCTGCAGACGTTCGCCTATCTGATTGGGTCTCTGTCCTCAATATTAAGGTGCCTTCACACAGTTCAGTCTTACATCCTCTCCTTGTAAGTTCAGACTTCGCAAGTTTGATATGGAAAACAAACTCCCGAGTGTGTACTTTATAAAGTCATTCACATTACCCTGACTACGCTGTTTAACTTTCTTAACAATAAAATGAAAACATGATGTGAGGAACTGCCTATTTTCATTTTGATATTAACAACATAACAGACATCAAAACTGTTGAGGCGTTGTGTAGCTGCATAATATGAGCGTCATCTTCATGCATATTTATAACAAAACGGAGCCTATAACATTACTGCCTCCTTTCATTTTCATTGAAAATACAAAACATACCCTCTCTTTCATTAAATATCAGGCTCTGTTTACACTAATGCGTATTTGTTTTAAAACGCAAAAGTTTTGCTATGGTTATGCCATCCGTCCACACTACCCCGGAGTGTTCGAGCGCCAAAAACAGAGCGTTTTGAAAACGCTGGAGAGGTCGTTTTCATTCTAAAATGCTGCAGCTCCGTCTCTGTGTGGATGGAGGAAAACGAAAACATCTGAAAACAGAGGCGTGGCTGCTGAGATTCACTACCTGATTGGGGCTTTTGGATCATTGCGTTTCCCTCCCTTATTCGTCAAGCCCCTATCACATGACTATAACACTACCGGATGACGGCAGACCAGCCTTCACTGTAAACAACAACATGGACACATAAATGGGAGCGTTGTTTGCACTATTGTCCGTTTTAGGCGCTATTGTGCAGTTAAACTCTCCCTTTTTTTTAAGCAGCTGCACATATTTGTAAGAGGCAAGCTAATGTTCAAGCACTCGCTAATCGCTTGCGTTCATCATTCAACCAGCGTTTGTTGACTAACAATAACCAAATGCCGAACAAGACACATGCTTCCTGTTTATACTTAGACGCACATGCCCAGAGTGCGTGAATGGTCACGTGCTATAAGTTTTTGGTGGAGTAGTGTGAATGGAGTCCGCAGTTACATTAAGATATTAACCTAACTTATCTTTGTGCTCAGCAAAAGCACGTTACCTAATAACAAGTAACAGATTAAAAAGACCAAAGTCAGGGAATATGTAGTTAGAAATAGACATCAAGATGAATTAAATATCACGTTTAACAAATATAATGAGATTAGATCCGTGATGAACAGTCCGACGTGCACAACTCTCTCATATGGGTATGTGCTCGAAGCACACTGCACTGCACTGCATGCCAGAGAGTGTGTGTGTGGTCACATGATGTACGTTTTCACCGTTTTAATGTCGACTGAGAGCTGTTCAGAAACGCTGGGTAAAACGCTAGTGTGGACACGGATCGTTTTCATTCTAAAACACCATTTTAAAACTAAAACGTACTAGTGTATACGGGTCCTTAGTTACTTTCTTTTAATAAAAGTAATACATCACTTTTAAAGGTAGCATTAGCCAACGACACTTAAAAGCTTTAAAAAGAGAGATTTTGAAAAATGTTCCTGCTGCTCTATTTCCACACAGTTTAAACCTTTATTTAATTTTATTTTACAGTTTAAACCTAAACATCAACCTTTATGAGTTTCTTTCTTCTGTTAAACACAAAAGAAGTTATTTGAAGAATGTTGGAAACCTGTAACCACTGACTTCCATTGTAGGAAAAACAAGCTCCACGGAAGTCAGTGGTTACAGGTTTCCAGCATTCTTTAAATGATGTTCTTTTGTGTTTAACAGAAGAAAGAAACTTATAAAGGTTTGGAGCCACTTGAGGGTGAGTAAATAGCGAGTAAATGTACTGTATGGATGTCAATGGTTACAAGTTTTCAGATACAATCAATTCTTATTATCAATGTTGAAAACTAGGGTGTCAGCTAATTTCTATGGGGGAAACTGACTGAATTATTATTATTATTATTATTATAATTATTATTATTATTATTAATCTTCTTCTGTGTTTAACAAAAGAAAGGTTTTAGGCCAGTAAAGGCTGTGTAAATGATGATGAATTAAAATTTTTGGATGAAGTGTCCCAAAAATCACAAAAAGAATCACAAAAAATATGACAAAGAGATTTGAATCACAGGAATAAATTACATTTTAAAATGAATTCACATAAAATCTAAATAAGTTGTGTGAAAGTGCGTTAATAATCATAATATTGTTGTTTTTATAACGTTTTTGATCATGTCAGTGCAGCCTTGGTTAGCATAAAAGAAAGAACATTTATTTGGTCATCTTACTCCTTTTTGCTAATGTTTTATCCTCATTTCTTTCAGGTAAGATGTTCCAAGCTCCAGATCTAAATCTGATCGTGGAGTTTATCTTCATGTTTTATAAAGAGAAGCCCATCGATTGGCTCCTGGATCACATACTCTGGGTCAAAGTGTGCAACCCGGAGAAAGATGCCGTAAGTTAATACTCCCTGACTGCTTGCGTGACCTTCAGCTCTCCTCTGCTGTGGTGCATCAAGCAGAGAGGCTTTTCACAGCTCTGAATGCAGCAGAAGAGGAACCTGTTTTTTCTGATTTCTCCATTCATCACACAGACACGTCATGCCTCTATATTTACTCTTAACTTTTATTTACCTCATTTTCACACTTGATGTATGTGTATTCCTCTTCAGAAACACTGTGAGAGACAGAAGTCTAGTCTGCGCATCCGTTTCAGGCCCTCTTTGTTTCAGCATGTAGGCCTGCACTCTTCTCTGGCTGGGAAAATACAGAAACTCACGGTAACTTATTTCATCTTTTTTTTCTTTCTTTTTTCCCCTAAGTTCTGTTTACAACATAGACTGTAAAAGATATGGACGTAGTATCCGTGACATCACCCATAGGTTGCTGTACACTGCAATAGAAGCTACAAGTAGGCGCGGCCAACCTTCAACATTTTGTTAGCGCGTCATTGCACCAAACGCGGGATACCAAATAAGGGCAAACAGGCGGAGAGTGAGCGGAGCTACAGGTGCATGCTGGATTCTCGCCATTTTGCTTAGACCTGGCTTAGACAGACTTTTTACTTTGGGAAAACGTGTAATACTTCATTACCCAAGACTCGTTTGTGTTCGGACCACACGTGCTTGGTTGTACACTATATCAATAAAGTGTTTAGACTTTTAAAAACACTGTTGTAACACATTGAGCCACTAAACATTGTTCTTATGATGTTTTTCGACAGGAGGAAAACGCAAATTGCTTCAAAACACTTCAGATATAGTCTGTGTTAGTAAATGCAAGGCTGTTTATAAAACCCAGCACTAACACTGTATTACAACACTTCAGAGGACTGTTTTATAGCCTACAGCTAATCTGTCAGATTCTGGAGTGCAATACAGGTCTAAAGAACATTATAAATGATCTTAAATAAAAAAATACATTTATAGAGATGGTATATAAGTATATAATTTCACTCACCTGGTAAATGGAGACAACTTGAACGGTTTGTAAGCACAATTAAGTCCACACAGCATGCCATATCATCTGATAATTGCAGGAAAAAATTCCAAAAGGCAAATGACTGTGTAAAGAAACATTAACCAAAACAAAAATATGATGTATATGCAGAGTTCAGCGGCCAATCAGCCAGAATCAGCTGAGGTGACGAGACAGCGCTAGCTGTCACTCAAGTGGCCACGCCCTTAATTATGCAGACTTAATATAACTTAATAAAAACGAAACAGATGAGTTATAAAAAAATTCACCCCCCTCACAATTGTCATGAAGGGTAATCATAGCTATATGCACCAAAGCCATCATTTGTACCAGGCTGTAAACATGTTTTTATCAGCTGTAAAAATGGGCAATTAACCAATGCTAAAAGAAAGCACTTGGACTTCCTGGAGCCACCCCCCCAAGGCGAGTCGATGAATTGCAGTTTTAGTTACTTTCATATTGGCTTCTTGAGGGAGAGCAGGAGGTTGCCGCTTGGTTTACAACCAGGATTAACATCCATCATGGTGAGCTTACCAGGAAATTCAAATCCTTGACAGTTGATATCCAGGACACGTTGTTTACACAATAAATATAGGTGTGGTGTTTATTCCCCAAAACAGCTTTTGAAGCAAATAATTTATTATACAACAATAAAAGATCAACAGAAAATAGTAATAATAAAGTAGAATAATATAGATAGCAACAAATAACACAAAGGGTAAATTATATACAATTTATAATAACAAAATAATCTAAAAACAAGGACAAAAGTGGCGCTGAAACAAGAGAAAATAACAAAACTAGGACTGGGCGATACTGCAAAACTTGGTATCGATCCGATACCAAGTAAATACAGGGCCAGTATCGTCAATACCGATACTGATACTTTTACTTTGAAAGGCATGCACTTGAACTTAAATGTACTTTTCTGTACAGTGTGATGATTTATGAGTTGAATGAGCAGAGCAGCTATAATTAAATGTATTTGTTAAAACCCAGGCAGGGCTCGACAATAAGGACTGCTCGATGCGTGCGAGACGATCGGGCCAGTGTACAGAATGGTCACAAAAGTTTATTTTGGCTGCGACTGTCTGTCAATTGCGTGCAAATACAATCTTAGGGTGCTTTCACACGTGGACGTTTGTTTCGGAATCTCTGGTTTGCCCAGTTAGCGCGGTTTGTCCGGCATATCCAGCAATCGCACTCGGATCCGCCCCAAATCAATCGGTCGGAGATCGCCTGAATGAAGTGGTCTCTGCTCGATTTATCGTATCGATTGTAGTGAGAAAACAAAACAATCCAACGAACTAACAACCCAGGCTATATCACTGTGTATTATGATTGTGTAATAGCCACAAATACGGCTATATGAAGAGAGAATGATGAGCAGGCCGAGATGTCATTCCTACTGGCAAATGTGCGTTTCATGTCTAATAGGAAAGTGAAAGCATGCTGCAATATTACCGAGAGCTGTTTATCCGTTACCGTCTGATAATTTTTCCATACTTTAACCTTATAATATGTTGTATTAGGCCTATTGCTTTGTTCATGTGTGCACTGACAGCTCGAAAGAAAGATCAACATTGATCTGCTTCGTGATCTGATGCAGTCTCGGTTCATCTGTCATTTCTCTCTATAATTTAAACCTATAATGCAGAATTCTAGCCAATGTTTCTTTAATAGATTGATTCATTCAATAGATACATTTTTACAAAACTTGACTACTGAAATGAGGCTCTGTATGAGAAAGTTTGACCTCTCTGATTTATATTTGGTCTCAATTAAAGAGCACATTTTCGCTTATAAAATATTATATACACAACTGGTTAAAAGTTTGGGGTCAGTATGATTGTTGAATGTTTTAAAATAAGCTTCTCCTGCTCACCAAGGCTGCATTTATTTCATCATAAGTACAGCACACATTGTAAAATTGTGAAATGTTATTGCGCTATAAAAAAAAATGTATTTTAATAATTTATTCCAGTGATTTTAAAGATGAATTTTCAGCTTAATTACTCCAGTCTTCAGTCACATGATCCTTCAGAAATAACTCTAATATTAATTATTATTGTTGTTGTTATTAGTATTATTATTATTATTAATGGTAATAGTAATAATAGAAAAAAATAGCTATTAACTTTTTTTTTGGTGGGGCCAGTGAAGATTTTGGCTGGGCAAGTAAACACTGGCCAATAGAAAAAAATCCTTAGCGTTGAACCCTGCCAGGACAAATTTTAAACACTTTTAAGCCAAATAAAAACATTTTTATTATTGTAATGATCTGGATTTGCAAACACAAAATTATTACTAGAGAACGATGAATTTTGTTTTTACTTTCCTTCAGTCTGGGGTTTTTGTTCAGAAACAATAATTTAATAATAACAAAACCATATCTTTTTTTAGCACTTCTATGTCTTTAAACAAATAAATGTAAAACAAATAGGCATTTCAAATACATTTTAGATAAACAAAGACCCCAAAATCATTACTGGCGAACAAATTTTTTTAAACTTTTTCAGATTTTGTTCACTGTTTTCTTCAAATAACAAAATCAAGTGTTTCTCTTTCCTTAGACACTAAACATTGCCTTATGTTATAAACAAAGTGCAAACAGTTTCTTGTATGTAATGAGGGATATTCTGACATTTTCATATTAAGTTTATGGTATACAGGGTTGTCCAGTATTATTAGAACACCTGTATTTCCACCAGCTAAAAAATGTTTTTAAGTGTTTTTAAAGTTGTATTATTATTTCCTACTAACACACTACAGCAAAAGATAACTGATTTAAAACTATTTTTAGCTGGTGAAAAAACTACCTTTCTAATCATTTTGGTCACCACTGTATATTTTAAAATTCCAAAATAATTCATATAAATAGCAGGTATATATGCTGACTATATAGGCTTTATTTAATCAGCCTGATGATGAAAGTAACAAGTTAAACTTTTTTTTTTTTGTCAAATTGGCATTAACTAATACTGAATGTCCTATATGACTCAAATATTCATTTCACCACTGTAGCTAGCTACCTGGATATTCATTGCCTCTCCAAAACGACTCGGCCAGTGGCGGCGGTCTGTCTGGAGGATTTGCCTTCTCTCCTTTTATTGCAGCTCGGCATTCTCTTATTTCTGTTGTTTTATGTGTTGGTGTAGACTTGTAGTGTTGCCACAGTATTAAATAGACTATCTACAAACATTGCAGTTTGCAATACTTTCGTTTAATGCTGTAAAATAACTCCAAACAGCGCTCCTCTTTTTTTCAGTAATCTCAAAACAGCCAAAAGTGCTTGCTCTTTGGCGCTGCTGAGTCACGTGATGAAAAGACAGCTAATAACAGCAGAGCAAGAAGGAGCAACAGTGCATACGAGATATAAAAGGAGCGGGGTGTTTAGAGACATGTCCGCTCTTTTAGGAAACAGGAGCAGTGTACTTTAGCGTAAATTAGATAATATTTAAATAAAAGTATCGGTCTCGGAGAGCTACTATCGATCCGATATCAATGCCAACGTTGGTATCGATACTATCGATATTAGGATCGATCCGCCCACCCCTAAACAAAACCAAAAGTCAAACTAACTCAGTATAACCCTTTTATCTAACTGAAAACAAAATAATCGAAAGCAAGTCTTCAGCGTTTACATGCCTTAACTTACCTACTCTAAACTTAACCAAACAGAAAAATACAAAGCCAGCGCTCACTTCTAAACCTGGTGTATCTATACACAGGTTCTCTAGGTGATGTAAGGATGTATGTCACGTGACATCTACCTCTCCAAATCACCTGGGGAGAACAAGAAAAATCTGCAAAAATCTCAAATGAAGAATAAGAAGAAATTTTATGAAAATAAACAAGATGGCAATAACAACTTTGGCAAAGCAATATTAAATACCAAAAAAAAAAAGGCAGATAGATAAGACAAAGTATAAAACAGGAACGCAAAAGCCTCTCTCTGGCGTCCCACTCGTCGTCTTTTTAAAAACCTGGCGACCACTCAAATTGGTCGCAGAAGCCGCCACATGACCGAAGATAATAATGATGGACAGATCCTATAGCCGAAAGGGGTTGAACCTATGGAACCGAAAGAGAGAGGCAGAGAGAATAGGTGTGCGTGTGCGCAAGAGAGAGGGAGAGAAAGAGAGAGACGCACACACGCAAAATTCCCGGAGCGTAACAGTACTTTTTTATAAACTAGAATTGAAAAAACATTTTCGTTACTGAAATAAAAATAAAAACGAGAGTTAAAAGAAAAAAAAATAACTAGAACTAGCTGAAACTGCATTGTGTACTTACAAAACTAACTAAAATTATAGCAAAAATGTTTTTTGTTTTCGTCTTTGTAAATGTATTTCAAACATGCTGTAAGCCTTTTAGAGGTAAGTCTATTTAATTCACGCTGTCTGGTGTCATCCTCGCTGTTGCTTCCGCGACAAAAACAACGACTACACATGACAGCAGCACAGTGACAACATTAAACATGACCTAAGCAGAGACTTAACAGTATTATTTTAACACATTTATACCCAGTAATGGGTTTTATTGCTGTATTAGTGATCGTGATCGCGGAAAAATCTAATAATGAACTAATTTACCAAATCGAACTGAATCATTTGAAATGATTCGCGTCTCCAGTAATGTTAAGCACTTATCCACAAACGTATTTTTTTATCATGCGTGATACCCCCTCTGACTCGAAATAAACCAATATATACTGAGTTACTCAGTTATCAGAACAGTACGCTGAGATCAGATTTGAGAAGTGGTGAACCGATAATGCTGCGCATGCATGATTCAGAGAACCGAACACAAACAGTACATGACAGCCTGCTGTAACTGAACTAAACTTGAACAACTGCAGCGCGGGTAAACTGACAGCTTAAATGAGAGGATCTGGCGAAACGTACGTTTATTTCATAACAGAAAGGAATTTAAATAAGTGAATCATGCTTTAGTCGGGTTGCAAAACATAATTGTAAGAAACTTTTCAGATCATGGAGATGTTTTAACTGACTGAAATTATTATCGCTGACTACATATTTTTGATGTTGAGTTCAAACTTGGGAAGATTGCCATGAAAGATCTGTTTGCGTTAAAGATCCGGACTTCCCATCACTACTGTGTATCTAACCACAGAAGCAGTCTTGCACGCATATTTTACTTAAGGCTGCTATTTTGTGGGCTGTTGTTTTTGAATTTGGGTAGATGGTGGTGTTCTTGTGTCAAAAAATGCAGAGTTTTTATTATACAATATTTATTCTGATGATTTTGAATCTTGCACCTAACAAATATCCTAATTTACAAAAAAACAACAAACAAAAAACTAATACTAAAACGAATAAAAGTAAACTAAAACTAAGCTATTTCAAAATAAAAAAAATGTATAAAAACTAGTAAATCGACCTCTAAAAACGAATTAAAACGAACTGAATTTAAAAACAAAAAGTCAAAACGAATTAAAAACTAAAACTATTGAAAAATCTTGCTGACCACTTGGATATGAGATAAATTTTACCAGATCTTCATGACCTTGATTAAGCTATTTATCAATTATTGTGGACTGTAGTGTGTAAAGTAGCTAATTATAAATGTAAAAGCCAAGCGGCAACCTCCCGCTCTCCGTCGTGAAGCAAATACGGACGTAACTGAAACTGCAATTCATCACAATTCCGCTTGTCCTGGCTCCATAATAGAGCACATTTCTATTGAGCCCACTGTTAAAATGGCCAACTTTACAGCAGAAAAAAAGGTGTTTACAGCCTGGTACAAAGAACAATTTTGGTTCATATAGTTAATATTACCATTCATGACAACTGTGAGGGGGGTGAATTTTTTTTAAAAACTCATCCGTTTCGTTTATATTAAGTCTGCATAATTAAGGGCGTGACCGCTTAAGTGACAGCTAGGTCTCGCTGGTTGCCATTACTTCACCTCAGCTGATTCTGGATGATTAGCTACTGAACTCGGCATATACATCATATTTTAGTTGTTTCATGTGGCTTTACACAGTCAGTTGCTTTTTGGAATTATTTCCTACAATTATCAGATACTATAGCATGCTGTGTGCACGTAATTGTGCTCACAAACCATTCACGTGGCCTCCATTTCCCAGGTGAGTGAAATTATATACTTGCATACCATCTCCATAAATGTATTTGTTTTATTTAAGATTATTTATATTTTTCTTTAGACCAGTAATGCTCTCCAGAATCTGATAGATTGATTAGCTGTAGGCTATTGAACAGTCATCTGAAACGTTGTCAGACATACAGTGTTATGCCTGGATTTCATAATTAGGCCCAATCCCAACTCTACCCCTTAGCCCTTCCACTTACCCCTACCCCTCGTTTTGCGTGTTCATGTGATGGGGTAGTGGTGTCCCAATTCTCTTTAGCTTGAAGGCGTAGGGCTAAGGGGAAGGGGTGAATAGCCTGTCAAACGAAGATTGTTCAGGACCACACTCGAAACCAAGGGGTAAGAAAATTTCGCAGAATGCACCAGCTACAGCGGCAGTTTCGCTGCACCCGGAAGTAAGGAGAGCCACAAATTAGTATTTTTTGCCAGTATTAAGAATTTTGACAAAAAACAAACACATTTTAATACATTCATAACCGTGTTCGTGTTTTACCGTCATGCTTTTATTAAAAAAAATAAAATTTCACAATCTATAATCAATAATAATAACTCCTGTACAGCAGTCCTACAACATTCTGACACTCAATGACACTCGAACACCCTGTCAGAAAAGTCTAGTGGCTGGAAATGAGCTTTTTACAGTGTCTGCTATAATGTTAATGCTGGTGTGTTTACAGATGAATACGGCCACTGTGTAAATGCGCAGTATAGTTATGATCTTATTGCCACATTAGATTGTTATGATAACATAATATATGCCTTCAGTGATTTCCTGAAGATAAATACCAAAAAATAAAACAAATGGAATAACTACAGCAGTCGCGATCATCTGATCTCATATAAAGCAAGAGATCGCGATGACAAATGATGACGTGTGCAGGTGCTGTAGTGCTGTCCCAATTCTTAGGGGTACATTTTGAAGCCCTTCCTCTTCACATTCGTTTTTAAGGGCCAAGGGGAAGGGGTAGGGGTACAAAAATAGAATTGGGATTGGGCCATAGTCTTGCATTTACTAACACCAACTATATTTAAAGTGTTTGGAAGTAATTCTTGTTTTCCTCCTGGAGAAAAACGTCATAAGAACAATGCTTAGTGGCTCAATGTATTACAACAGTGTTCATAAAAGACTAAACACTTTGATTTGATTGATATGGTGTACAACCAAGCACATGTGGTCAGAACACGAGTCCCAGATAATGAAGTATTAAGTGTTTCTCTCAAAGGAAAACCTGCCTAAGCAAAATGCAAGCAGGCGTTTGTAGCTCCACTGATGCTCCGCCTATTTGCCCTTATTTGGTCCCGCCCGGTGGTTGGCCACGCCTACTTGTAGCTTCTTTTGCGTTCTTCAGAAACCTATGAGGTATGTCACGAATACTATGTCCATATCTTTTACAGTCGAAGGTAAATCTATGGTATTCCTGTTTTACTTTCTACACAAATGTGCATAGGGTTTGAAACAAAGTTGTTTACTATGGTCTTCATTGGCTGCCCACAAACAACATCAACACTGTGGCTATAGCTCAGGCCTGGAAGATTTTGGTCTGTGCCAAGAAGATTTCTGCACTGCAGAAGTAAATCCACTTTGCTAGCATTTCCAAAGGATGAGGTATCGGGCTTGAATTGATATGAGAAAACTGGCACCATTCTTTCTTGATATCAGTGGGCTTAGAAGTGCTGCAGAACTGAAGTCTCTTTTACTTAAATTCAGCAGTTGTACAGCCACAACAGACTAAGCCAACTGACCAATCGCATTTGAGTCGACTGTTAGAAAGGTGGGGCTTAAAGAGGCTATCTTTAATGGGGTCATGAAATGTATTTTTGTTTACATTTATTTTATGTACCTTGTGTCAAATATTTGAAAACAATCATTTTCCATAATCAATTTCACTCCCGCTGGAAAATGCTTGCTTTGATTGGCTAAAACTGAAAAGAAAATTTTCACTTTATCACACCCTGAATGACTTGTACTTTGAAAATATTTTCAATACTAAAGAACATCGAGGATCCTTCGTAAAACATACTGCTCATTTGGCGAAGAAGCATTTACCATAACGTCATTGACAATTATTTTTAAATGTAAATATCCATGTTTTTATTTCAGTGAATGGTTAATATACTGGAAAACCAAAATAAAATGTATTTTAATGTAATGTAATGTAAAATGTCTGTATACTGGTTATTGTTTTACATTCTATTAGACGTGGTACACAGGTTAGGCATAGCTGTAGTAATACAAACTAAAATAACAAATGAAACTCAAAGATTCAAGTTATATGTTATGAGAAAATGTTTAGGTCTTTCATTTAAAGAGATAGATCACCCAGAAATGAACATTTCCTCACACTCAACTGATTCGAAACATTTATTAGAGAGTTTCTTTCTTCTGTTGATCACAAAATAAGATATTTCGAAGAATGTTGGAAAGAAAAAGCCATTGTCTTAGTTGGAACAAAAAATACTGAAGAAGTCAGTGGCTGTTTCTTTCCAACATACTACAAAATATCTTCCTTTGCATTCAACAGATGACTCAGAGTTTTTCAACAAATGGATAAATTAGCAACCTTTTAAAGTAGAATACCAGGTTAAAAAGTTCCTTAAAATCCTTTGTTTTCTTTTACACAAACTTGCTTTGACTTCCCGTTCCCTCGATGTGTTCCATATCCTGTTTTTTTTTTTTTTTTTTTTTTTTAAAAAAATTTTTTTTTTTTTTTTAAAAAATTTCTTTTTTTTTCCCCCTTCCCCTCTTTTTTTCTTTTTCCTTTTTTTTTTTTTTTTTTTTTTTTTAAACAAAGTGTCTGGTTTTCTTGAATAAACTGACATTTTCCCTGAATCTCACATGCTGTTTTTACTATTAAGGGCTGTTATAAATCAGCTGCACTTCCTGTTGACTTCAGTCATGACTTCCTCTGTCTTCTGCTCCGTCAGGATAAAGATTTCCTGAAGCCTCTGCTGCACAAGATTCATGTGAACCCGCCGGCGGAGGTGTCCACTTCTCTTAAAGTGTACCAAGGCCACACGCTGGAGAAGACCTACATGGGCGAGGATTTCTTCTGGGCCATTACTCCAATGGCCGGAGACTATGTCCTGTTCAAGTTTGACCGGCCCGTCAACATTGACAGGTCAGTCGGTCTCAGAAAATTTGCCTCTTAAAAGGGATAGTTCACGAAAAAATGAACATTTTCTCACACTCAAGTGGTTTTAAACTTTTTTTTAATGCAAAGGAACAATGAATATTGGAAAATCAGTCATTGAAATTCATAGTAGAAACAAAAACACTAGAAGTTGATGGCTGTTTGGAAATGGAAGATGAGTAAATTTTTTGGTGAATTATCCCTTTAAGTTTTAAATACTGGTTTCACATCCAAATTACTATTCATGCAAACTGAGAAAACTCTCAATAAATAGGTCAAATCTCTGGTTGCCAGAAAGTAACATTTATAAATTAACGGTAAACTACCGTATTCAGTAACATATACAATGTTAAAGGGCACCTATGGTGAAAAATCTACTTTTCAAGCTGTTTGGACAGACATAAGTGTATAGACCGTCATATTGGGCTGACATAAACACACCCAGTCCTTTTTTTTTTTTTCAATTTAACAACATAAAATTGGTGGACCAATTGGAGCGGTTTTGAGACCGACCGCAACTTGACGTAGGAGTGCGGTCTCCCCACCCACTGAATTGATTGACAGCTGCATATTAACATGTCTCCGTAGTAATGTTTATAAACCTATCAACAAGACAGGCTGTGCGCAAAGCAACCGGGGATAAAAGATCTGTTCAGTTTGCTAGGATCATCAATCATCATCAAATGCGATCAAGAGTGAGTTTAAAATCTTTTAAAACAGTGCATGTTTATAATAAATTACAGCAATTTACTTCAGATTTACTTCATTACCACAGCCGCGTGTCAGAACAATTATTAAAGAAGACGCTTCAATCCCGGTTTGTGGACGTTAAATCAGGTTTATTTTGTACATTAACGTAACAGATATCCATACAGCAGTGGATATTAACCTGTATCCTGTCACATTTGTGTGCAAAGCTAAACGCTCGCACTGTATGTGTGTGTCCGTGCTGTGTGTGTGTGTCTGTGTGAACTTTGTGACGACATTGTGTGTGACTCATCATTGCAGCTTCACAACAAATGCATCAAATACTCATTGGGAAAGTTCTTACTGTAGTTTTTCTCACAAAGAGAAGATCTGCTTCCTTTATGTCTGTCAGTTGTCTGACGCAGCCGAGGGCGGACACTGAGGCCCCGTTTACACTAATGCATTTTCGTTTTAAAACGCATACGTTTTGCTAAGGTTACGCCATCTGTCCCCACTACGCTGGAGTGTTCGAGCGCCAAAAACAGAGCGTTTTGAAAACGCTGGAGAGGTCGTTTTCATTCTAAAATGCTGCTGCTCCGTCTCAGTGTGGATGGGGTAAAACGAAAACATCTGAAAACAGAGGCGTGGCTGCTGAGATTCACTACCTGATTGGGGCTTTTGGGTCATTGCGTATCCTTCCCTTATTTGTCAAACCCCTATCACATGACTATAATGCTACCGGATGACGGCAGACCAGCCTTCACTGTAAACAACAACATGGACACATAAATGGGAGCGTTGTTTGCACTATTGTCCGTTTTAGGCGCCATTGTGCAGTTAAACTCTCCCTTTTTTACTACAGCAGCTGCATATATTCGCAAGAGGCAAGCTAATGTTCAAGCACTCGCTAATCGCTTGCGTTCATCATTCAACCAATGTTTGTTGACTAACAATAACCAAATGCCGAGCGAGACACATGCTTCCTGTTTATACTTAGACGCGCATGCCCAGAGTGCGCGAATGGTCACGTGCTATACGTTTTTGGTGGAGTAGTGTAGACTGAGATGTGTTTAGAAACGCTAGTGTGGACGCGGATAGTTTTTGAGCTATAAAATACAAACTAGTGAAAGCTATAATCAATAATCTGATGGGTGTTTTGAGCTGAAACTTTACAGACACATTTTGAGGACACAAAAGACTTATGTTTAATCTGGAAAAAGGGGTAACCTAGGTGCCCTTTAATACATGAACCTGTTAAGTACAAACATCTACATTGTACCATTGCAATACACAAACAAAAACACCACCAAAATCGGGTGGTGATGAGCAGAAAATATGCTAATATAACTGTCATTCACACAAATACTAAACACTATCATGGTAACACACATGACACTAAAGTAATGCAATAAACATCGTTTTAACAACATTAGATCATCGTAAAATTAAAAAAGTTATATTAATAAAATATGTAAAATAAGTAAAGTTGGGATTTCTGGGAATGACAGTTTACAGTTATTCACCGTATATAGCGAGACAACTTACTGTAAACAGATATTTATTGTTGAATTTTATTAAAAAAAAGTCTTCTGTTTAAATCATGGCTATTATTTTAGTACACAGTATATTGTTTCTGCATCGACATCGGCAAATTGCATATTGTTCTGTCCTTTGCTCTGGTGGCATGGTTTAAAGGTCTGTCTTTCAAAAACAACAATAGACTGAGCCAGGCTATTAGGTGATCTAACAGGTTGATTGGTGAATCACAGCTGAGTATCGAAAGCCTGTATAGTAGGCAGCTTTTATGGCTTGCCCAGAACATTAGTAGCTCTCATGCTCTGTCTGAGGAGTTTATCCTGCTCCCTTCGGGTCGAAGGTTTCAGATGCTTTTTAGTAGGACAAAACGTTACAGGAATAGCTTTGTCCCATCATCTATTGTCGTTCTGAATAAATCGTAATCTTTTATAAGGTACTTTGCATGTGTATATTTAGGTATGTATATGTATGCTTTAATTGTTTGTATCTAATGCCAAACTTTACTGCAAAAAGAATCTACCCACGGATAATAATAAAGTCAACTCAAATCAACCAGTCATAATTATAGTGACACTTCATCATTTGCATGTGTTTTTAAAGCCTGTGACTGTGTGAGCAATTCAAGTTGAAAGTATTTGAGCACAAGAAATGGTAACCTTTGTAATTTTAGAATAATTGTTAGTGGAGTTTATTTATAAAGTAATTTCGAGAGGATCACGTGCTTGTGATTGCTAGCGGCTGGACCCACATTATCCAATTCACAATGCACCAATCAGACGATTCCTAAGCTACTATAAATACCCTGGGTTACGTATCACCGCTATCTTTGTTTTGAAGAATCCCCCCTTCCAGCCCTACTCCTCCTCCTTCCTAGATGGGTGACACGTTGGCCCAGTGCTTAGCACTGTTGCCTCACAGCAAGAACGTCTCTGGTTCCAGGCTTTACCAAACCAGCAGAAGTTTCTGTGTGGAGTTTGCACGTTCTCCCCTTGCTCACGTGGGTTTTCCCCGGGTTCCCCGGTTTCCTCCCACCAATCAAAAACATGCAACCTAAGTTTATTGACTAACCCAAATCAACACCATATACTTGCTCCTACCTAGTACTTGTCTCTTTAAAGAGAAAATACTATCTGCTCTTCAGCCACTATGACAGGGGAGTTCTCGAGATCTACCTGAGCTCAAACTTCCCTCTCGCCTTGCAATGGGAGGGAGCCCCGGGCTCGAGGATCTTATGAGCTTAGGGCTCTCTCTCAGGACAGCATGCCAAACAAGCTTTATAATCAATCATCAGCTAAGTGTGAACTCTTGAATTGATTATACAATGAAGACTATATGGCGTCGCTAAACATTTAAATATGCATTTCTGTTGCTGAATACTGTTGTACCTCCTTTCTCCTGAATGGTACGTTTTAGTACAGTATAATAGAGTACCAAAAGAGTGGAGCTAGACTCTACTAATGCTACTGGTTTACACTCTGTCCTAACTACACATTATACGACATGTGATAAAAGGCACTAAAAGGATTTTTTGTTCTAACCATCTGCAACAGCGATGGTATTTCTGCAACGTTGCTGCTGAACAGCAGCATAAACCACTATGACAATGATCACCTCAGGTACTGATTATGTGCTTTATTCAGTAGGGCTGTGCAAAAATATTGATACATCGAACTATCGCGATAATTTCTTTTGCTATAGTGTATCGATAGTCCAACCTCAAGTATTGATTCAAGTTGTGCCAAACGAACTCCTCCTCCGCTCCCGTAGATGTTGCTAACTCGCGATCAACAAAGTGCCAAGTGGTACGGTATTAGAAGTAAGCAAGAGTGAGCATGGTGGAAAATATAAAGGTGCCTCCAGCTTTTAGAGCTGACGTGTGGCTGCACTTTGGTTTTAACGCTATACCAGGGAGTACTGAATTAGACAAAAAAAAGCCATTAGTAAGCTTTGCAATATATATAGTTCTCTGTTTAATCACACTGTGCAGTTCTAATGAATTGGAATGGATAGAAAATAAATTGGAATTGGAATTTTAATTTGTCTGCCGACTTTATCAAGTTGTCAATATAATGTACACACATACTAATACAAACTATTGCAATATATCACAATATGTATTGTATCGCAATATATCGTGATGTATTGTATCATAACCCATTTATCGTGATATGCATTGTGATATGTATTGTGTATCGTGAGGCCCTTGCTAATACACAGCCCTATTATTCAGTGCTACCAGCTACCGTTTTACATGACATATATTGCCATACAACTGAAAGCGGCAGCGGATATTTCAAATATAAAATACTATTACCTCAAAAGTAAAAGGTTGAATGAGTTATAGTTTGAAAATGAAAGTCGGAAATGTGACAAAAACCAGCAACACAAGTCACTAAGTAGCCTATTAATAATGAGAGGTTTAATATGTATTTGTTAGATTACAATCCTGTTCGTTTGGTTAGGAGTGCAGTGCACTGTTCTGTGCTTCTGAATGGCTCTGGTATTTAAATGTTTCTGTCATGTCAAATATGGTGTGGACAGCCAAATTGATTATCGCTGGAATCTTGTTGCGTCGCATCAATTTAGGACATGGTGTTATAGAGAATTGTCATCTGCCTGCAACAGGACAAAGCAACAACAACACAGGAAGTGCTATTTTTAAATAAAGAGTCAACACTTGACGCATTATAATACAATGCTGCGCAGTAATAAACATATTTAAACAAAACTTGTTTTTGTGACAAACAACCAAATGTCAAGAAGCAAGCACGGAATCTGCTTTATGTCCTTCATTGTTGTTTATCTGTTCAGGAGTTCACATATTGATTCTAAATGTGTTGAAAGCACACATTCCTCTCTCTATTTGTGCGTGTTTGTTGATCATTTACATAGGAAATAATGCGCTTGACTTCGCAAAAGATGCAATATGTGGCGTTGATCGCAACTTTCTTCCATACACCATGTTTATCAACCGTCAGTGGAAATGCAAGCCTGATCAGGGTGACCAATACTCAACCGTACTGCACTGTACTGCTCAGTGAAAATAAGGCATTTCTGTAATCGTCACCTTTTCTAGAAGCAATGTTGGCAGTCACTGTAATCAAGAGACGTCTCTCACACACACACCTCACTGTCCTCACAGGGGAGAAGAGGTGCCTAATGAAACACTTCTAAAATAAGAGGCTGCAACCAAAAAAACTCTGAAGAGGAAGAAACAGAAAGATGTAATAGAGGAAACTGTGTTCTCTCTGAGAGCGAAAGAGAGAGGATTATATTTAGAGATGAGACTTTTTTTTTTTTATATTTGCTCGTCAGATCTGGGTCAGTATATTAGATTTTAGTTTTGTGTGTTTTTAGCAACACATTTGTGCCAAATAAAATGTTTAGAATCTTAATTAATTTACTTTTATCGTTTATAAAAATGTACGCAAAATTTGAACAAATTTTAGTTTATCATTTACATTTAAAGGGTTGGCGTAGGCTTTTATCCAAAGCAAATAGCAACTTAACTTAATAGAAGTCATCAAATCAAATAAAGAAAACAGCATGCAAAAACAATAATAGTAATAATAATAATACATTTTATTTAAAGTGCCTTTTAAGAAACTCAAGGTCACTGTACAACATATATATCAAGCTCGAAGCCAGGGGAGTTCGGGTGGTTTGAAAGACCCATCAGTTTTTACCCAATGCAAACTATTATTTTTTTTGAGTCCAAGATCCAGTTGTGCAGGAAAACATACAATCGGATGTAAGAGAATTCATCTTTCACTGCTGTATTGTTTTTAAATGAAGAAAACATTTTACAAGTAACTTTTATTCAAAATCTTGGATCTAATCTTGAAACAAAAAATGACCAATGAAAAGGTGTTAAGCCAGACCCCCTAGTTTTTCATGATTTTTTTTGTGATTTTTTTTGCGATTTAAAAATGAAATTTTGTGGCGGTAATTCCCAGAAATTTGCGGACAATTTTGCTATTAAAATATATATATGTAAAAAATTATATATGTAAAAAATTATATTTGTAAAAAATTATATATGTAAAAAATTATATGCATTTAGCATATTAGGTAGCCTAACGTTACTATGTTAGGTGTACAATCTGAAACAATGATAATGACACAAATCATAAAAATAAAGCCTCTTTTTGGTCTCTTGCCAAGACAATTCAATTCACCTTTATTTGTATAATGCTTATACAGTGTAGATTGTGTCAAAGCAGCTTCACATAGAAGATTATAGTAAATTGAAACAGTGTCAGTTCAGTTTTCAGAGTTTAAGTTCAGTTCAGTTTAGCTCAGTTCAGTGTGGTTTAATAATCACTACTGAGTGTCCAAACACTGAAGAGCAATTCCATCGATTCGCAGCTCTACAGATCCCGAACCATGCAAGCCAGTGGCGACAGCGGCAAGGAAAAAACTTCACCAATTGGCGAAAGTGAAGATTTTAAAAACCTCGAGAGAAACCAGGCTCAGTTGAGCACGACCATTTCTCCTATGGCCAAACGTCTTGTGCAGAGCTGCAGTCTAGACGCCGGAAGCTGGACCTCAGTGAAGACTCGTCTGTTCTTGGAGCATCACAGGAATCAGTCTCATGCTCTCATTCCACCATGACCACCAGAGCAGCTGCTCAGGATACGGCCTGGTCCAGGATTATGAAGACCTTGGGATTGTCTCGTCGCTGGTCTTGGATCGCATCAGTGGTGCTGCATAGTCTGAGTGCCTCGGGATGAGTACCCCAAGGTGGAAATAGAGAATAAAGAGAATAATCAGCGTAGCTGCTGTTCATAGTGTATATAAACGAGATGCAAAAACCTGCGTGGGGCACATCATGCCGCTAAGTGATGCACTGAGTGTATGCTTTGCTAAAAAGACAGGGTTTTAATCTAGTTTTTGACAAGATCTGAAACGGTAGGGATTAAGCCAAAGGCAGGTTGTATTACTCTTATTTTTATCCACGATCTAACTTTTTCTCAGATTTCACTCCCCGGAGCATCTTACATCATCACACATAGGACATGCATTAGGGCTTCCCCTACCATAATTCACCTAAAACACGGATTGCTGTAAAACTTGTCAATGGCAGGTAAGCGTTTTCTCTCCTTAACTGCAGGGAAAGAGTTAAACGAAATAAGTTGTCGATTTGACACACATCAGAATACCAACCATACATGTAAAGCACAAATAATGTGCTTCAATTCTGTGATGTCCAGCGGCCGTCACCTTTAAACCAATCTCATCTCCACCTGCCTGTTCCATTGCTCCATTTGCTTCCAATTTCTTTTGCAGTCTGAAGCGCGTCAAACGCCTAATTCTCACCACAAGATGTCTATATCTAATCTTCGCTATGACTCGCATATAAATCCCTCGTGCTTCATCTGCGTCTGCTTACTGCACAAGCTGAACACTCCCTCGCCCCCTCTTCCATGTAATGTAATGATTGTGAGGGTGGAGGTGAGACGTCATTTTTCGAGAGACACTCAAATACATCACTTGCGCTGCGTATGCAACATCTATAAGTAGGGATATATTATTTATATACATCATTGACCGTTGGCTTTTTATATGAAAACACCTAATAAACATTAAAGGGCCACGAAAACCCCGTCACAGCAGGGTGTTTTCACACCTCTAGTTTGGAAAAAGTCAGGAAAGTGGGAGTGTCGGGGGAGGGAAAGATGGAAGGAGTTGCAAAGAAGGGAGTTTGCATTTGGCCACACGCTGGCAAAATATACACACAAACGCAGGGGAGAAAGACAGTGACTGTGTTTACATGGACATCAGTAATCAAATTATTTGCCAAATTATTAATTTGTCGACTTTAACTGCAGTTTGGCACTTTCACTTTCATTCAGGAATATTTCCTGCATGCCCCCCGCGAGAGGAACTGCTGGATAGTGGAGTTTTAATAAAATGTTTGATATCGCATAGCGTAAAAAAAAAACTCTGCATTTCTCGGTAACTTAGATGCACTCTGTAAGTAGCAGCAGAAAGCAGTGTGTGTATAGACTACACGACAGTAATAGCTTGATTGTAGTGTTAACATGCGTTTACATTCGGAGAGCAGCATTTAAAGCGGATCTTCAGTCTATAATATTGTACTATAATATTGCAGTGATATTAACATACTGTAAACTTACTAACTAAATCATTTTGACTATGGTGTATCTTTAAAAACTGAAAGAGCACTGCTGACAATACAAACTAACTTTGAATGAACAAACTAAGGGCACTGATCTCACACACACACTTACCAAATCTGTAGCAACAGGACAATTAAACTGGAGCCGTGTCTTTTTTAAAAGGAGACAAGCGGCAAATCCGGATTTCATCATTTCCAGATGTGAAAATCTCTCAGGTAAAAAATGTTCCTTACAAACGCATTTCTGTCACATGTCGCGTGCACTGTATTCCCCACGTGAGTCCAGCTGCGCTCTCATAGAGGGAAAATGAAAACAAACCTTCGTTGCAGCACATTAATAAACACAACACTGAAGACCCATTTCTCCAAATTCTCCTACTTTCACTTGTTTTGGCAACACAACATGGCGTCTCTCTGTCGTCTGAACACTGTAACAGGTAAAAACAAAGCTTCTTCAAAGCTATCATGCATAATAATAAAGTTGCACCGCATACACAATAGAGCGCGCTGATTGGTTTGAACAAAGTCTTTCTCATTAATTAATGCCGTACACTCAGAGACATCATGATGTACTCGCAGGTACAGACATCAACTCTCCACGCTGGAATATACACAAGTATCTAATCGCCGTGATCCAGCTTCAAAAATCTGTTTCAAACCGGAAGAACGAATTTGCTCAAAATAACGCAAAAACAACCAAGTTTCACTTTTTAGTGCAATGTATGTGTCCTAATAGTGTTTAGAGCAGCGTGGGACACAAATATGACTGTCAACAGCTCAAAACATGTGTTTTGGTGTTTCATGACCCTTTAAAATAAATGTAAATTCCTCTTTGCCAGATATTAAGGCATTGAATAAACCAAATGAAAACGGAGGCAAAAAATAATAATATCAGGACACACCATGTTATGCAGAGTTCCGACTGCATGATTTTAACCCAGATTTTGACTCGCCGACAGGTTTTAAGAAATTGCAGACAAATGCCTAAAATCACAGGCAAATCGGTGCTCGTGCACGCGAGTGACAATCATACAGTGTGAACTATCAAAGACGTGATCTGAAAGAATCGCAGATGTGTCACTGATGCCCGTGAGATATTTGGCGTGCTAAATATCTGGAGCTGCCGTCGATACAAATCATCAGTCTGAACTCGGCATTAGAGCCACTTAGGCCCCGTTTACACTAATACGTTTTAGTTTTAAAACGCATAAGTTTTGCTACGGTTACGCCATCCGTCCACACTACGCCGGAGTTTTAGAGCCCCGAAAACGGAGTGTTTTGGAAACGCTGGACAGGCCGTTTTTATTCTAAAACGCTGCTGCTCCGTCTCAGTGTAGATGGAGGAAAACGGAGACATCTGAAAATGAAAGCGGAGCTGAAGACATTCGCCTATCTGATTGGGGCTTTTCCTCAATATTAAATAGCCTTCACACAGTTCAGTGACAGTCCTGCATCCTCTCCTTGTAAGTTCAGACTTTGCAAGTTTGATATGGAAAACAAACTCCCGAGTGTGTACATTGGCTATGCTGTTTCACTTTAACAATAAACTGAAAACATGACATAAGGAACTGCCTATTTTTATTTTGATATTAGCAACTTAACAGACATCAAAAAATGTTGAGGCGTCGTGTAGCTGCATAATATAAGCGTCATCTTCATGCATAATTAAAACAAAACGGAGCCTATAACATTACTGCCTCTTTTCATTTTCATTGAAAATACGAAACATACCCTCTCTTTCATTGAATATCAGTTTTAATAAATAATAAAGGCCAATATAAAAGTATAACGCACAATAAGTTTATACAATAGAGAAAATAAAGGCAAGCAATCAGTCAGATGTGGTGTCCGCTGTTACATTAATTAGGATATTAACCTAACTTATCTGCGCTCAGCCAAAACATGTTACCTGAGAACAAGTAATAGATTCAAAAGACCAAAGACAGGGAATATGTTGCTAGATATAGACAAGAAGATGAATTAAATATCACGTTTAACAAATATAGTGAGATTAGATCCAGCGGGAGATCCGTGATGAACAGTCCGACATGCACAGCTCTCATGGGTATGTGCTCAACGCACGCTGCAGCGCGTGCCAGAGAGTGTGTGTGTGGTCACGTGATGTGCGTCTTCACTGTTTTAGTGTAGACGGAGAGCTGTTCAGAAATGCTGGGTAAAACGCTAGTGTGGACACGGATCATTTTCATTCTAAAACGCCGTTTTAAAATGAAAACCTACTAGTGTAAACAGGGCCTCAGAGAGAACTTATCACATGTACGGTTCTTCCACTCACCTCTTTCAGTAGATTTTCCCCTGGTTTTTGTTCTCCTCTTTGATTCAAATATGCTTTCCCAGCATCCCCCAAAGCCTTCCTCACTCTGTTCTTCCATTTGTTCATGTAGGCTCTCTCTTTTTTTATTTTTATTTTATTTTTTTTATGTCCAAAGCAGACATGACGGCAAGCCGAATCTCCATTCTTCTTAGTGCACATTTCTTCGTGAAGCTATTTTAATGTTTAAAATGCAGACTTTTGGTCAATATATCCCCAAACTGTTTCTGTTTACAACATTTACACATACAATTAATGTCACATGGTTATCTTATTAGTTATTATTTGTTTTATTTTTTATTAATACGGTTGTTCGCCGCACGCACTTAAACATTGACATGTTTTTCTCTAGTAAACCATCTTGAGTTTCTGTTCCGATGTAATGAGAAATGTTTGAGCAGTCCTATGATAATGATTTCTAAAGGCTCATTAGACACTTCAGACTGAAGTAATGATGCTGGAAGTTCACATTTACTATCACTAAGATTTAAAATACATTCTGGTATGAAAAGGTTATAATAATATGCAGAAATATTTGACAATATTATTGTTTTTACTATATTTTTGAAGGCCCAAAACTCTCTAGCACTAGGCCAGGAACATTAAACCGTCCTTACAGTCGATTCCTGTTAGCGAATACATCAGACAGAGACGATGGCTAATTAAGAAACCGATGCAGACAGATAGTCATGCTGTTCGCACATTAATTTTCCTAGTCTTGACTTGTTCAAAGTATTTGTCTGAGTAGAAACCGTGCTAACAAGATGAAGCGTCGGTTTACTTGCGTGTGACTGGATTTAATTAGCAGCCCACATAGTGACCTATGTAGAGCCCCCTTATCAGTGTGCGTTCAGGCTGCGTTGTGTAAGTTAAGACCAAGTTCTTCTTGTCTATGTCCTGCCAGCGTTTGTACATGCGTGTTGACGAATATTCATGAGCTTGTGCCTGTACATGCATTTTCATTAACAATCAGCTTTTGATTGGCAGGTTCCTTTTTCGCTGTGGAAACCAGGAGCACCCAGGAGACAAAATCGAGAACACTACTGTCGAGATCCTGCCCTTTTCGGTAACAAATAAAACACCAGCACCTACAACACATTCTCAATTAGAAAGAGTTGGTTTGCTGTAAATGTCAAAACAATCCTTGGGGAGACAGATTTGGTGTGGGTATCTTGCAGAAGCTAACACCAGGGCTAATTTTAGGCTATATTTATGTATGTTTTCATTTCAACGTGAAAATGATCCTTGTTACTTCCAATAGATTTCAGAAAAGATGTCCATCTACGCCAGTGGTTCTCAAAGTGGGGGTCGGGGAATAATGAGGGGGGGGGGGGGGGGGGGGGGGGGAGGGGGGGGGGGGGGGGTTGCCTGGTGATATAGGGGTTGCCTGGTGATTTCCAAAAATCAATTTATTTTTTTTTTTACTAAACCATAAGAATTACCATATTTTACCCATAACATACAGAAGAGAAAAAAATAGTTGTTTATGGTAACTATATAGTTACTATAGTAGCTTGTAGTTTCTAGTTGTATTTGATTGCGACCTCTTGGGTAATTACATATTAAAGACACAGCAATAGCGTCAGATGCAGCAGATTGATTTTATAACACCAGGGTAAACTTTCTGGCACATTTACAGCACTGATTAAAAATTAAAAATAGACTTGGGGTCTCTTGGTGTTTCATGCAAGGTTTCTGTATTTATAACCACCTCAGAGGATATTGGGGGTCGCGAGTCACTGTCATTGTTATTTTGGGGGTCACTGGCTTCAAAGTTTGGGAAACCCTGATCTACGCTACATGACTGAAATAACCAGATTTATAATAACAATAAACCACGTATATAGTATTAAATTCCATTGAGAGAATAAAAAAAGTGTAATGTCTCTGTATGTTTGTGTGACTTTAGTCTGCGATGTCAATTTAGCAATGCTATGATGTATTGTAGGAAATTACCCCACTGAAAAATCCAGCTTAAACCAGCCTAAGATGATTTAGCTGGCCGACCAGCCTGGTTTTAGAGGGGTTTTGGCCATTTCCAAGCTGGTTTCCAGCTATTTCCAGGCTGGTCTTAGCTGATCAGGCTGGGAGTTGACCAGCTTAAACCAGCTTGACCAGCCAGACCAGGCTGGTCAAGCTGATTTTAGCTTGTTTAAGCTGTAAATTTTTCAGCCTGACCAGCTAAGACCAGGCTGGAAATGGCCAAAACCCCTCTAAAACCAGGCTGGTCGACCAGCTAAAACCAGCTAACCAGCTTAGGCTGGTTTAAGCTGTTTTTTTAGCACTGTAGCTTAAAAGGTGTTGGGTTAAATATAAATTATTAACAAATACGAGTTATTTTTTAAATTGTGGGTATTTCTATTAGTTTTAAAATGAATTGTAGCTTATCCGTCACGCAATATTATCATTTATTGATTCAAAGATAAATAGCTTTTTGATCTTTGAATCAGTAGACAATCATGCTAATTGAATACAATGAGTTAATCAGTTATTTTTTTAATAATAACTTGCTCAGCCCCATTTGAGTGAATTTGCTACAAATTAATGGTGGCGAATGCGTGCATAAGCTGCGTCCCAAATGGCACACTATGCACTTATGCACTACGCACTTATGTACTTGCACAGTATATAGTGTATAGTATATGTATGTGGTGTTTTTTACTAAGCGGATCTTCAAACCGTTTCCCTGATGACGTTTGACGGTTGCCAAATTAGCGAAATGAATGAACTACCAAATAATACCTGTCATGAGTGTAACCGCATTCACCATCGGGAGGCGCTATAATCACTCTCATAGGAGAATACGTCTGTCACAATACAAATTACATAACGCAATCCAACATGAGCGCCCGAAAGCTTCGCCCCCTTCCTCACTCAAAGCAGCGGTCATTGAGTGCGTGAAGTGTCCATCATTCCACACTTCATTTTAACGAATGAATGAGTGCATCATCCGGGTAATTAAAGGTGCAGTATGTGATCTTCCACAATGCTAACCGGTTAGCATAAATCTCCATCCCTCCCCTGCCGTCCAGAGCCACGCCTCCTAAAACACAAGCACGCGCACCTTAAAGATGACAGCAGAACCCTCTCTCATGTGTTAAAGGCGACTAATTTTTGTCCGGCGGCGTGCAGTAGCATGGTACACAATATAGGGAGCGTGTCACAGGTCGTCATTTTTAAAAAATTTACCAATGTGAATATAAAAGCAACTTCAGCTCAGTAAATCAGGCTAGGCAGTATAGCGCTATTTACCGATGTTTTGTTGTTAAGCTAAATAAACATTATCGACATTATCGATGCTGTAAAACGCCCCTTATGAAACTGAAAATAGTCACATCAATCTGTCGCCGGAAGATTTCAGTGGCTGAACAACACTTCTGCGCATATAACCCATTTGTAACAACAACATCTAATGTTACATCAGCTTTGCGTGAAGCTAAAATAGTTTTACACACAAGACTCTCACATGAACATTTACTTAAAGGAGAACCACCAAAATGCCAATATTGTAGCAGAAACCAAACTGTTAAACATATTCTTGTGGAATGCCCTATTTTTTTATGTTATCAGACAACTATCTTTATCTGGTTAGACTTCAAATTAAATGTTTTAAAATGTGAATCCTTCTTAAATTGTACATTTTTTTTAATCAAAAGTAAACCTTATTAAACTCCGCGGACCCGGTGGTGGGTGCGGTGACGTCATCGACTTCCCCTTAAATTTTTAAAGGCAGTGGGTTGCGCAACACCCGGAAGTGGCTCCGTTTGAGAGTGTAGAAGCTATATTTTATGCACATATGCATCACTTCGGTTTTTATTTTTTTGTAAAAAAGTTATTTACACTTAAATACACAGTATACTGGATACCCGAGCTGGGTATTGAACATTGGTTTATTTTCATATCTTATAGTCATTGACTAATTTTAATATAATGTTATGATGCCTAAAATGGAAAGGAGATAAAATAAGTAATGTAAACTCATGTTCCTATAGTTATTATCATCTAAAACTAAGCAGAAGCAAATATGTACTATTTAATATGAATGATCAAAATGTTATTTTCCCAGTATTTAGAAACAGTTTGGTCAGAATACATGATAGAGATAAAATTCTTTTTCCTAGTGTTTGCTGCCCTCTGCTAGTTTCAAGCAGAACTGTCTGGAGAAGCTAAAATCTCTAAATAGATAATCTACACCCTTTCAAAAAAGCATTTTAGAAAAAAAAAAAAAAGCGCCCAATGTTGAAGTGGTTCATCATAAAACAGAAAACATATCAAAATATTATTTATTACTTTTAGCAGTTTCTTATGTTAATTCAAAGGGTTTTCTATTCAATTACACTGGAATTTTTCATTTATAGCAATGCATTTGGATATGAAAGGCTTTCAAAATTTGGTAGGTGGAAAATACATTAAAAAAATGGTATAGCACCTCTCATCAGTTGGAATACAATAACTTTTGCATAGATTATGGTAAAGACATTTTTCTTTTTTCCTCTGATTACACACATGTGCAGGAACCACCAAAATTATTTACAGCAACATAGACCACACAGAACCTAAAAGGTTTACTTCCAAATTTGGGTTTAGAAAAAAAAAAATACAAAAAGCGCCTCTTTGTTTTAGGTGTTTATTATAACACAGACAACATATACAGTTATTTTAAATACTCTTAATAGTGTTTCATGAAAATTCAAAGAGTTTTCTTTAAAATGATACCAAATTTTTGCATTTAAACCTCTGCATGTGGATTTGGGAAGCTTTTAAATTTGGGTAGACAAAATCCAGGCGGAAATCCCAAAATAACTGGTAAACTGGTTTAGAGTTTTTATCTATTATTATTATTATTATTTTATTTTTTATGTATTTTACCTTGTGTTGATGTATTTTAAATGCTAGAATGCGTTTATAATTACAGAAAAGTAGTATTTATAAAATGTAGTAAACTTGATCTTTTTTTTTTTGCTATGACATATAGCCATAGAAGCTGAAATGGCAATAAAATCTAAATTCTCTCTCTCTCTAAAATAGTTTTAAAACAGAACATGACCAGTCTAAAAGAAATCCTTCTGCCATGGTGTCATCCTTTCTCCAGCATGCAAAAGTAACTCCAATATTGATTCAGGTTTTTAAAAAGTACACTTTTTAATTGGATGAACATTTTTTAGTCTTATGCTCTACCCAGAACATAAAAATACATATAAACACGTTTAGATCATTTACTGTAATCAATACTATTTGAATGTGAAGAGGCTTTCAACAAGCATGACAAAAAATGTTTCTGAAGACAATCACCTACTGCACCTTTAAAGTGCACTTGTTATTTTTAGAGTTTTCAGTGTAAACGCACTACTTACACTATTTATATGTAGAATAGTGCATAAGTATGCAATTTGGGATGCACCTATAGGCATAGGAGAGGTAAATTGGTCCATTCCAAAGGAAATCTACACATTCCTTTTAGCTCATACATGCTTGTTGTATTCTGATTTTACCATGGCAATCTTGGACTGGTTCTGCCTGGTTGTGGGGGTATCGGGTGACCGCATAGTTCTTATTTTTGTAGATTGGAAAGAGGTATTTAAATGTTATTTGTTAAATAGAACAAATATGATGATCCTCCACCCACCCTCCTTACTTTGGGTTCACACCAAATGTGGAATGAAGTATTTGGGCGTGTAAATTACATACAAGTCAATGCAAACACTCATTAAGGGCCAGTATATCACTGCATGGTGCAAATGACGCAGAGTGTGCCACACGTTTGTTGTTTCCGCAGAGGAATTGCCCTTTATCATATCTACCGCGGACGTTCAAATAATTGAACTCAAGCAAAAATTGCATGAGGGGAAAAATGTTCTACGAGTAAAATAGAGCAAGTGACATGGTTTTCATTACATTTGATTGCCTGGTTTGCACCAAAACTAATGTGATTAATTTTATTTGTTTATACGCTCAATGAAACAACATTAGCCCCTTACACACAGTGATTCCAGTAAATATCTGGAGAATTTACGGAATGACTTTACCGGTAATGCCAATTGGCATTAAGAAGGAACATAGAAACGTTGTCTGACTACCGTCCAGCAGATAAATGTGTCTGGAGAAATATTCAAAGGCTTTTATTTTCATAAACAGCACGGATGTGTATGCGTCTGAGTGTTCTGATTGGCTGGAGTAGACGTCTCACGTCACTCTTTCCGGCAATTTTTCTTCTGCGTTCACACAGCGCAGCATTTCGGCAAATTACTGGTAATGTTGCAACTTCTTTTTCCGGAAAATGCCGGAACTAAGTTATCGGTATTTTCAAATAGGGCCTGTTTACACATAGGGCTGTGCAAAAATATCGATACATCTAACTATCGTGATAATTTCTTTTACGATAGTGTATCGATAGTCCAACCTCAAGTATCGATTTAAGTTGTGCCAAACGTCCTCCTCCGCTCCGCTAATTTGTCTGCCGACTTTATCAAGTTGTCAATATAATGTACACACATACTAATACAAACTATTGCAATATATCACAATATTTATTGTATCGCAACATATTGTGATATATTGTATCGTGACCCATGTATCGTATCGTGAGGCCCTTGCCAATACACAGCCCTATTTACACATGATCCCTTTCCGGAAAAATGTATGTGTCTGTATGTGTGAAAGGGGCTATTATGACATTTTAAAAGAAAACATAGCTACAAGATATGGGCTGCGTCTGAAACCGCGCACTTCCATACTATACAGTATGCTACAATCAGTATGCGAGCCGAGTAGTATGTCCGAATTCATAGAATTCAGACATCAGTATACGAGAAGTACCTGGATGACCTACTACTTTCGGCGAGATTCTGAAGTGCGCATCCCATGCACGCTGCGCATGATGCCCCGCGAAAGAATTCATAAATGGGAGTGAAGCAAGGCAATTGATGCTGGTAGGTCACGTGACAATGACAAAATGGCGTATGTAGTATGTCCGAATGTAGTTTTTCCGAATTCCATTCATACCAAAGAGCTTAGAATGACCATGAGGCGACACTCAATAGAACGTTCCATTGCAACAGCAGCGTCCAGCAACAGCCCAATAGAGTGTCACCTCTTGGTGATTCTATGCTCTTTGTTCATACTGCTCACATTCCTACTGTATAGAACGTATTTTTCTAACGGCCGAGTAGTACGTTTACATTCAAATGCAGTACCTACTGAGTAGTAGGCGGTTTCGGACGCAGCCATGCTTTCTGTCATCTTGGTTTCTATAAACTTTGAAAAAATTAAATAAACCTAAGCATAGCTGTCATATGAAAGGGGTTTGACAAATCAGGGAAGTATAAGTGATCTAGCCACATTTTCTTTTTCAAATGTCTGCGTTTTGGTCAGGTGTTCAAACAAAAATAGAGTCTGCAGCCATTTTCAAGGTTCGAAAACTCTGGGGAAGTGTGAATACTTGGCGTAACCTTAGCCAAAATAGTTTGAAAACTTAAAAGCAGTAGTGTAAACAGCCTTAGTCAATGACAGGTTGAGCTGCTGTAGTAATGAGGCAGTGAACTGTCAGCCTGCTGTGATACAGAGCTTCAAATGCGCTTTGATGTTTGTCCTAGAAGCCTTCCATGAATAAACTAGACTGTAATTCATCAGGGTTTGTGTAAATGGCTTTTTTTGGTTGTTATGTTGTTTTTTATCATAGTATACAAACATTACGCCCACACTTGTGTCTGATGTTATTAGCATGATGCTAGTTCCTCTCAGGCTCTTTAAGTGCTGCCAAATGAGAATGTTACAGTATGTATCTCCTGCAGGACGGCGAGTTGAAGACCAAAGAGAAATACAAAAGAACAGAGGATCGCTTTTACAAACTTGGTGAGTCGTTACATTAATGCTCACATCAGCAGTTTCGCACTTAAAGCAAATGATTGTTCTGCTTTGAATGTAAATGTTGGTACCTCTTTAAAACAGTCATTCGGCTTGTGCTCGGTACTTTTCCCTCAGCATGAGAAAGCATCACACTTTTTAACAAAAACTCATTTTGACTTGTTTTATAGACGTCTGTGGGAAACAAACAGTAGAAAACTGGAAAACGGATTTTGTCTGATTATAATTATGGATTTTGTCTTGAAACTATTTTTCTTTGGCTTAGTCCCTTATTTATCAGGGGTCGCCACAGCGGAATGAACTGCCAACTATTCCAGCATATGTTTTATGCGGCGGATGCCTTTCCAGCTGCAACCCAAGTACTGGGAAACACCCATACACATGCACTCATACACTACAGCCAATTTAGTTTACCCAATTCCCCTATAGCGCATGTCTTTGGATTGTGGGGGAAACCGGAGCACCTGGAGGAAACCCACGCAAACACGGGGAGAACATGCAAACTCCACACAGAAATGCCAACTGACCTAGCAGGAACTCGAACCAGTGACCTTCTTGCACTGAGCCACTGTGCCGCCTTGAAACAATTCTTCCAAATTTCTCATAAAAGTTGCCATGTTTTCAGACATGTTTATATCAGATTTAGAGGATACAATACCAATGTTTTAACTTCAGAAGAGTTAAGAATTAAGTATTTGAAGGAATAAACCTGATCTCAATCTCAACACAGAAAAACATTTGTTATTCTGACCAATTATCGTTTTCTGAAGAAAATGACCAAATTATAATATTTTCTTATTACTTTTAAATTATGTTGAAATGTTATCTGAGCCTTATAGAATAAAATCAAACTAATATTACATTTTTACTTACTAATGCCTAATAAATGCAGTAATTCTAGAAAGTTACTAAAAGAGAAATAAATTTTACCATTTCTTTCTTTCTTTCCCACCCATATATTTCTAATGATGGCTTTGAGTTTAATTGTAATAAAACACTAAAATGTACAGCTTCAAATAACAATTTTCTTGTTGAATATAGCTTAAAGGTGCTGTATGTAAGTGTTTGACTCTAAAGCATGAAAATATCATAATAAGTGTGCAGATATTTAAGAAACATCCCAAGTAAACATACTTGTTTAACTGAAAAACAATGCTGAAGTCAGATATTCTGCTTTGAAAATGGTATTTCCGTGCCGGAACGCTGTCTTTGTTTAGGTAAATTTAACTTGCACAATGCCAGTTTAGCTAATTATATTTCAGCACTCCGGGTTGCCTTGTCTGAGAACAGCTCATTTCATTCAGAAAGGCTCTGAAAGGAAGCATCCGTGATGGAAAATGCGACCTCCTATGGACAGTATCAGTTGTCGAAATGAGACAGATTCAGTTCAACATGAGGTTATTAATTAGCAAATGATATAAATATTACAAACGTAAACATTTGAGGAGTAGGTTACATTGTAACCGCGTGTCCTAACAACACACTTTGTGACGAGGTACGCAGTGATGAGCAGTTTGGCTGTTTGCACCAGACGAAACACGACAGAAATGTAAATACAGCCTTTTAAAAGCACAGAATATGCACTCACTCACGAAACGGTAAGGTTTAGAATCTATTTAATACATGTTAACCCTCTTTAACATCAATAAATGTAGATGCTGAATCACTGATATGTGTCTAGCTCTAAAGTTCAATTTCAAACGGTTTATTGTATTTTCAAGATCTGAGGTGAACTATCTGCTGCTGCTTTCAGTATATAGCAATAAATGTCCTGTAAAACAGCATTTAAACTCACATTGTTAGCATTTAGCACTGAATAAAGCACACAAGGTTTACCTGAGGTGATCAGTGTCATAGGTTTCACATCTTGAGCTGTGAGAAATAGAAGCCGTTTCTAATATATCAAATCAAGGTGTTGGTTACAACCAAAACTCCTTTTAATATAGAAAATATTCCCTCTATCGCGTGTCGTTGCTTTTATTTAGAAC
Source organism: Danio tinwini (assembly GCA_903798205.1). Taxonomy (NCBI): domain Eukaryota; kingdom Metazoa; phylum Chordata; class Actinopteri; order Cypriniformes; family Danionidae; genus Danio; species Danio tinwini. The sequence goes on along the minus strand of CAIGQZ010032451.1, from coordinate 4,098,523 downwards.
ACAGTTTAAATCACTCGCTCCTGTACTCAATCTGGCATCCCGCGCTTGCGTTTGTTTTGATCCACGAGTGCAATACCTGGGTCAACCACTCAGTGTCAAACTTACATACTGCACCTTTAAAGTCTCATTTATCCATGTGATTTGAAGCAGAATATTCAGCATTATTACTCCAGAACAATACGATTGTGCTCTTTAATACTTTTTCTGAACCTGATACTTTATAAAAATATATCAGATGAATATAAAGGGAGAAAACGACATTTCTTTGAAATTAAAAATCATATGTGACATTATAAATGTCTTTAATGTCACCTTTTTATGTGTGGTTATTAAGAAAATGCATAACGTTTATGTAGTTTGCAAAAGTAAAGTGAATAGTGAGTATGATATTTCTTTTTTTAACAATTAGTAAAAAGTGTGAAAATAAAATACAATTAACACACACACATGGTATACTTCTCAGATTGTATCAAGACATTTTTCATAATAATGTTAAATAAAGGTAGAGTTAAAGAGTTGAAGATAAATTAATTAATAAAGCCAAAATGTCCAGAAATGACACAAAAAAGCATTGACAAATATGAATAACGAATTAAAATCTAGATAAAAACAAGAGAAAGTAACAATAAAAATAATAATAAATAACATTTAATATGCAAAACAAACAGCAAGACTAACAGAGGATATGCATCAAGAAATGGTGGCCAAATATAACCATACAGTCACTTTTGATTCATTTGTTGCATCCGTTCAGAATAAGATGATGATTTTGTTTTTTGGTGGGGATGAAAATTAATACTGAACTCTGACTTTTAAAAAGTAGTCTAGGTCTCAGTATAGCTTTTGTTTTAAACAGAAAAACTAGTTCAATTTATTCATAGAGCAGATTTAAAAACAGTCACAAGACTGACCAAAGTGCTGTACACAAGACAAGTCAAAAAAAAAAAGACAGAATACAAAACATAGGAATAAGACAAGAGAGTTGTCTGTAAAATGTAAGAATGTAGCAGTAGAAAGGACTATTAAAATAATATTAAAAAGCCAAGCTAAAAAAGTATGTTTTAAGAAGAGATTTAAAAATAGATAGTGATGGAGCCATCCTAATATCAAGGGGCAAGAGGTTCCACAATCGAGTACCCGCCACAGAGAAAGCTCTGTCCCCTCTACGTTTCAGTCTGGACTGGGGAACTAAAAGAAGATTTTGATCACTTGACCTGAGATCTCACGGGAGTGTAAGAATGAAGCAGCTCTGAGAGATAGGATGGGGCTAGATTATGGAGGGATTTATATACCAGTACAAGCACTTTAAAATCAATTCTGAATTGGACAGGCAGCCAATGGAGGCCCCTTAGAAGAGGGGTAATGTGGTCATATTTTCTGCTATTACAAATAAATCTAGCAGCAGCATTTTGGACCAACTGAAGGCGGGAAATTTGTGATTTTAAAATGCCACAGTAAAGTGCATTGCAGTAGTCAAACCGTGATGTAATAAAAGCATGGACACCCATCTCTAGAGTGGTGGGATTTAAGAAATGTTTGACTTTGGACAGCAAACGAAGTTGATAAAAACTGGAACCAATAACTGAACTGATCTGTTTGTCTAGTTTCAATGACTCATCAAGGATGACAAAACTAAATTATATATGATCATAATAAAAAAAGCTATATAATGTTGTATAATAAAATAGTTTTTTTACATAGTCTGCTCTTTTCCTTGAGATTGACAGTATTTCTGTGTTTTCTCTCTGTTCTTCAGCTCAGTTTGAGAATGGAGTGGCTGAGGGGACGGTGGAAGCTGTTTTTAACCCTGTGGTGGCTGTTCGTCTGTCCGTTCAGAAAGACTCTGCTGTCTGGGCCATTATAAGCGAGGTCTGTTTGCCACTCTCTGGGCTTAAGCCGGATTGTGGTGTATCAGAATAGAGATTTCACTGTGCTGGAACTATTATTATAGGTTCTCTTCATTATTTTGACTTTTGTTTTGATGTACTTCAGTAAGTATGGCTTAAAGGGGAACTGAAGCACTCAGTCAAGTCTATATTATTTTCTACATTGGGTTTCACTTTAATGAAAATATATTAAACAAACTTGATTATTGTAACCATTTAGCAGAAAATGGCATGTTTTACTAGGACCTAGGGCGGTGCCATCTTGGAATATCGCTGTGCCTGATGTCACGGGGTTGGTTCCGTTCCCTCAGCTGAACAGATACAGTGGAAGTATTGGACTGAAAACAAAGACTGCAAAGCCTAATTTAACCCAATGTGTGAAGTTGTGGACGTAGAGCTGGTGCAAATACAAGCATCAGATGTGTGTCTAATATAAAATATATATATTTATTCTATTTTTCTCTTTTAATTACCGATCATTTGATGCGCTTTGATCCACTCTCTGTATTATGCTTTCTGACTGTCTGTATGGGTTTCAACCAGGTCCTGTGCTGACGTAATGGGGGTGGGTACTTTCACTTTTTTCTACTACAGCCCTCACCTCTTTTCGTGTTCAAACCAAACTAAGATGGGCACAGTTTTCACATGGCAGGTTTTTACATCCTTCATGTTAAAAGATAGAATTGATCGACTATATAAGGGAATATGTCTTGACATAATCCACACAGACATGACTTAAGTCATGTATCATTTTAATCATTGCATTAGTCTGAATGTAAACCCCTCATCAGGCAGAGCTGGAGCAGCGTGAGAGAGTGGACCACAGCGCATCGAATGAAAGGTATTAACAAAAGAAAAATACACAACTTAAGACACAGCTTAAATGCTTGCGTTTGTTGTATTTGCACCAGCTCTGCGATGCATGTCCACAACTTCATGAATTGGGTTAAATTAGGCTGTCCAGTCTCTGTGTTCAGTCTGTTACAATCATGGTTGAAACCCATAGAGGCAGTCATGCAGCATAATATAGAGAGAGGACCAAAGCGCATTAAATGATTGGTAATTAAAAGGGAAAAAAAGAAAAAGAAAATAAATATATACATTGTTATATTAGACACACATCTGATGCTTGTATTTGCACAAGTTCTCTGTCCACAACTTCACGCATTGGGTTAAATTAGGCTTTACAGTCTCTGTGTTCAGTCCTTTACTTCCACTGTATCTGCTCAGCTGAGGGAACGGAACCAACCCCATGACGTCAGACACAGCGACATTCCGAGATGGCGGCGCCCTAGGTCTGAAAGCTATAGTAAAACATGCCGTTTTCTGCTAAATGTTTACGTAAATCGAGTTTTTTATATATATTTTTATTAAAGGGAAATCCAATGTACAAAATAATGCAAATTTGACTGAGTGCTTCAGTTCCCCTTTAATGTTAAACTCTCATTTCAGAGGCTGCATCCTACGAAGGATGCAGACTTTAAAGGCGAGTCCTTCGAAGTCCACACAAGCTGAACCGAGTGTTTTGAAATGAGACGATCTAGCCGACAGACATGATCACCTAGCAACCGCAACAGCTGCCGTTATTAAAATGTGCGTTTATTGAAAGTGATTTTAAAATTTATTTAAGTGATCTGAGGGCAAAGCAAGGTTTACATAAGCTGGAAATATATTTCCCTTGATCCATACATGTACACATAAAATGTAAACTTTCTATAAAATCACTTTTTAGTAAGGCATTTCACTTAGTAAGGTACTCTTTTTGTTTTATAACATGTATTTATATATGCAAGTAAAATAATACCGTATACATAGATTTAATCCAGAGATTTCTTTTAAAAATGTCCTGCCGTTATCAAGCCTGGTTTATACTCGACACGTCTGCTAGTTTTCTTGAGTGCGCGGTGCAAATGTGATGTCATCGCTGTATTCGCGGAGGTTTGCTTCATTTTTTTGAGACTCGAGCCATTATTACCTGTATTACCTCTTATTGCCTGTATGGGTTTCAACCAGGTCCCGCCTCTGAATCAAAGCACAGCAACTATAAAATAATTATTGCAATTTTGTTTGGTCTTATAATTATCTTTTGTTTTCAATCACTTTTAGAAAAAAACGTACCAAATACATAAATCTATATAAATCAATTTATTAATTTGACATTTGTCTCTTCTAGCTGGCATTATCAGTCTTATACTTTTTATTTTTCCTTTTTCTAAAAGTCATGAAAACACTATCTTGGAGTTTGTCTTTTGTTATTTGAGCAAATTAGAATACAAAAAAGTAGAACTATAGATCACCCAACTATGATGACTTTTTACTACTGAAAAACCTGGAAATGTGAAAAGGGTCTGTCAGTGTATTATCTTTGACATAAAACGGTCTTAAAATGTCATTGAATTCTGTGATAACACATTTAGCAACAGTTTCTTTCACTTGATGTTCCTATTCATGTCTGTTGTCAGATCCATATCAAAAGGATACCCGGATAACAGCCTGAAGGTCTCTGGTAATCTGGAAGGAGACTTTGCTGCTTGAATCCACAGTGACTTTATCAGAGTGTGTGGAGGATCCTGGATTCATGGTGTTCACCGCTTCTCTTTTTCCTCTGGTAGCTTCGTCACTCTCTCCTTTTTAGTTTTTCCTTTTACTCTTCCCTGAGTTGGGTGTGAATGTGAATACTACTGTACAGAAAAAAGACACCTTTTTTTTGTTCCAGACACTGAATTAGTGTCTTGAAGAATTTGCAATCATTGACGCTCTCATGAAGGTTTGAAGTTTAGTGTTGAGCGCTGGAGGACGAGTGGATGTGCCCTACTGATGCAGGACTGAAACTGACCTCAAACTCCATGGCTGGATTTCAGCCAAAAGGTGAACGACTGGGATGATTTTTAGATTTTAGCTTATTGATATTTGACACTCTATGAAGAACATTTCAGAGAAAGTAACCGTTGACTGCTTTGCCAAAATTTGAAATGGCGTTTCTAAAAAACAAACAGCATATCTTCGGCCTCCTCCTCGGCCACCAGGAGTGGTTTTTCTTCCTCTGTGTCTGTTTAATGTCCAATCAATCATGGCTTTCGATCTGAAGGTTTTTAATTGCTGTTATAATTTTTTTGACGATCTATGAAGGTGAATTAATTTATTTGAAATAAGTCTTTTAATTTGTAAATGCTTTTATTTTATATTGATTGGATGTGGCAGAGAATTTATTGAAGTGAAGATGGTTGTTGTTTGTGTGTTTGTGAAGTCGGTGCCGGAACGTCCACTTCTGTGCCTTAACCTCCAGTGACCCCTAGAGGGCCTGGTGAAGGACTGCCTCGCGCCCCTGTGTCAAAACGCTTAAATCATACTATTGGACGAATCTCCGTATGCTTGATTTAAGTAGGATCTTGAAGTTTAGAGCATGGCATGTTCGTGTTTATGTTCCAGAATCTTGTCGTTTTTATTTTTGCGTTGAGCATTTCCATCTCGAATAGTCCGCTTTCACCATGCCTGTCAGAAAATGTGCTCCTTTCTATGCTGTATCACGAGAATCTGAATGTTCAGCGAGTCTTGATTAAGTCCAGATGAAATCTGCAGATTATGAGGGGTAAAACGATTAATAAAGAAGATGTGGGTGATGTGCTTGGCTTTAACGCTAGCTGAAAGCACACTCTACAGAGCTGCTAAAGGAGCACGGTGATGTGGGAAAGATGAGACCGTCATTTAAAGTATTGAAAATTTTTTCCATTTTGCATTTTCTCAAAACTATGTGACAGTACTTTGTTTTGCAACAGGTTTCTTGGAGAAACATAATACTTTACAGACGAATGCAAAGTAGATTGAATTACATTTGTGAACACCATTCACAATACACCATTTTTGGGGGGAACAGATAAACATGCAACATTTATTATGGGAATGCTGTACTCTTGTAAACAAAAACAAATGAAAATAAAGCTTTGCAAGCATATGCAACATTTTCGGGAGGAAACAGACTCTTAAAATGCTAACAAAAGTTTGTTAAAGGGAAGCAATAGTGTTATGAGCAAATCATAAAAATGCTTTCATTAAAATTCCATCTTATCATCCTTTCCATATATTATGGCCAAAATGACTTGAACATTTGGCATATTTAAAGTGTTAGTTACTCTAAAAATAAGCATTGTGTTATTGATTACTGACTCTCATTTCATTCCAATCACCTGAGACATTCGTCCATATTCAAAACACAAATTAAGATCTTTTAGATGAAATCCTAGAGCTCTCATCTTCCTCCGACAGCAAGGATCATGAGAAGTCCAGAAAAGGAACCAAAAACATCCCATGCGACTCTCAGAACACTTTTGTGCACCAAACATTTTGTATTAGATAGTAATTTCTGTAGTAAACATGCTCCCTGACAAGAAAGAGCAAACATTGTGTGAACAAAGTCATATGTACTGTTTTTGTTTATGGCATACAAAAGTTTTCTTGGAACTTCGTATGATTACAATTGAACCACTGATGTCACATTGAATGTTTGACTGTTTCCTTTTCTGGACGTCTATGGAGGGTGAGGGAGCTCTTAGATTTCATCTAAAATATCTTAACTTGTGTTCTGAAGATGAATGAAGGTCTTGGGGGATTTTTCATTTTTGGGTGAACTAACCCTTTAAGACACGTACTGTAATACATACTACACGTTACATAATATTCATATATGGTTCCCAAAGATAGTCAAAGTCTTTTTGCTTGTCTTCGATGATATAAGTTAGTCTCTCCAGTCCAATATTTCCTTTTTTCACATTTCTATGGATGGAGCATCCACGTGTTTCTAATATAATGCAACAGCCCTTCCAGCTTGAAGAAAACCAGAATCCAAAATGTTTGCTTTTCCAATTGTAAGTTCCATAGGATACAAACCAACAATACAGAGCTTGGCATTTAAAGGGATTTTAATATTAAACATGTATGACATACATTCAATTATCTCTTTCCAAAACCTTTGTATTTAAGGACATTACCAGAGGTAGTAATTTAGCGTACTTATATCATCGAAACATTTAGAGCACACATCTGGAATATTAGCAGATATATGATGAAGTTTAACTGGGGTTATATACATTCTCATTAACCATGTATATTGAAGTAGTTTAAACCTGGTGAAATATCTTTAGAATGCTTTATGGACTATAGAACAGAGCTAGCATAAGGAGATTAGATCATTTTCCTTAACAACTTCACTGTCAATATCAATCATATTCCTTCACTGAATTCAAAGATAAGCAACATTAATGTTGAAGTTCTCAGGAAATCTATTGACATTATGCTAGTAGATGAGCTGTAAAATCTGCATGTTTCATCAAACACAATCATGTTTTTGGAGGCAAAAAAATCCCATATAAACTATGTTTAATAATTTTTACCACCGTTGCATTTTCCCTCATCACCTTTTGCACCTTTAGGCACTCCATAAAGATGAAATAATCCATGTGTAGTACTTTCTACATGACATTCACGTCATTTATGTGCAGATTCTGTACGGACCTGGTCATGAGCAAAACATCAGCAGGACTGTAAATTTCCAATGGAAAAAAGCTGCCTCTACATTTATTGCATTGTAAAGTTACGGTTCTACTCGATTTTGCCGGTAGCTCCTGGCATAAAGACCCGGTGGTGAAGTAACTGCTGTACAGATTTCCAAAGTGCTCTCATCTCATGTGATTGTATATATAAATATCTTTAATAAGATGGAAGTTTTAGTTCAGCCAGACATAACGTGTTTAAGTTTCAGAGCATATCACCCTCGTTTCTATTGAGGTAAAGTTGGTTTTATAGTCGCACATTCATTTTCAACTTTGTTTTTAACTAAATTTGAATATTCGGTCTAAAATCGCATGCAAGTATGACTTCAAAACAACATTAGCACTATTTCATTGACTGTGGACAGTGCTGTACTTTAATAGTCATCGGCTGATAATATGATTTCCTTATTTAGATTACTTTTCTGAAATTGTACCATTAAGGAGAAAGTCTGAATGTACGAATATAAAACCAACTTTATCCCAATCTCGTTTCTGTGACTACTTGGAGCTGGTTGTGAGCTGTGTTTTGTAACTGAAAGCCAATGTACTGTCATAAACAATTGTTTACAGTTTGTTTCTGAGATAAACCCTCGCTCTGGTCTAGGCTTCTATGGGATGGACGAATGGTCTTTCTCTGTGGTTTGCCGAATTGCTGCGTGTTATTTGAAGTCAGGTTTGTGCTCAGTGATCTGTTGTCTTCTAGTTAAGCTCTCATTGCTCTGCTGAAAAAAGCAGCTTAAATCAGCCTAGGCTGGTTGACTGGTTTTAGCTGGTAGACCAGCCTGCTTTTAGAGAGGTTTTAGCCATTTCCAGGCTGGTTTCAGCAATTTCCATCTTAGTCTTAGTCTTATATTTAAAGTGTTAGTTACCCTAAAAATAAGCATTGTGTTATTGATTACTGACCCTCATTTCATTCCAATAACCTGAGACATTCGTTCATATTCAAAACACAAATTAAGATTTTTTAGATGAAATCCTAGAGCTCTCATCTTCCTCAGACAGCAAAGATCATGAGAAGTCCAGAAAAGGAACCAAAAACATCCCATGCGACTCTCAGAACACTTTTGTGCACCAAACATTTTGTATTAGATAGTAATTTCTGTAGTAAACATGCTCGCTGACAAGAGAGAGCAAACATTGTGAGAACAAAGTCATATGTACTGTTTTTATTTTTGGCATACAAAAGTGTTCTTGGAGCTTCGTATGATTACAATTGAACCACTGATGTCACATTGAATGTTTGACTGTTTCCTTTTCTGGACGTCTATGGAGGGTGAGGGAGCTTAGATTTCATCTAAAATATCTTAACTTGTGTTCTGAAGATGAATGAAGGTCTTGGGGGATTTTTCATTTTTGGGTGAACTAACCCTTTAAGACACGTACTGTAATACATACTACACGTTACATAATATTCATATATGGTTCCCAAAGACAGTCAAAGTCTTTCTGCTTGTCTTCAATGATATAAGTTAGTCTCTCCAGTTCAATATTTCATTATTACACAATTCTATGGATGGAGCATCTGGTCAGGCTGGGAAATGACCAGCTAAAACATAAGTCTCAAACTGGATTCTTGGAGGGCCGCAGCTCTGCACAGTTTTGCTTCCACCCTGATCAAACACAGCTGATTCAAGTAATCAAGGTTTTACTAAAGACTATTTAGCAGGTGTGAGTTGGAGCTAAACTGTGCAGAGCTGTGGCCCTCCAGGAATCAAGTTTGAGACCATTGAGCTAAAACCATCCTGGTTTAAGCTGGACATAGCTGGTTTTGGCTGGGCTCCCAGCCTGGCTTAGCTGGTCAAGCTGGTTTTAGCTGGTCATCTCCTAGCTAACACCAGGCTAGAAATAGCCAAAAAGCAGTATTTGGCTAATAAATTGGGTTTGGGCGTCAGGGGTAGAAAATCCCACTAGTTACTCAAAATGATTTCCTTAATAAGAAAAATAAAGTTTCCACCAATGTGTTAATCAAGTAAACAAAACAAATATTCCACCAGCGAAATCAATATATTAATAAAGGAGGAAAAACAAAACAAACCAGCTCTATATATTTAACACATTTTAGTTCAAATCATCATGAACCAAACAAACTAAGGCTGGTTTAAGCTGGGGGTGTTTCAGCAGGATGGGCAGTTCTCCATCTGGAACGAGCGCGTGTCCACCCTTCTGTCTTACATTGAGATGAATCAGACATGAAACGTGCAGTCTGGACTTTCATGTGCCTTCATCTGTCCTTCTCCAGCTCTGACATTGATTTCAATAAACCGGTTCAACATAAATGCAGTCATTCATTGTTTTATGTTTCCGTGTCGCCCCTTCATTGCTCTTTAATTTATAAAGTGCAATCATGTTGGCTAATTGAGGGATGCATTTCATTTTTAGGTAAATTTTGTTGTAAATTTATGAAAAAATTACGTAAATTATGAATAAATGATTATTTTTTAGGGTGTAAAAATAGTTGCTAACAGTTATATTGTGTCTGTGTTTGGCCTAAGCCAGTGGTTCTCAAACTGTGGTACACAGGCTTCCTTCTAGTGGTACGCGGAGGAATTGCTGAATAATTAAGGTAAAAAAACAAACACTCTTTTAACCCTTTAATGCGTACGCTAACACCGATGTGATCAGTAAATTGATTTTAATAGGCTAAACCTTTTATTTTATTTTCAATTTTCTAATGTTTGTTATGTATTCTATCATTTGAAGCTAATTTCCTCCCCATATGTGTAACGTTGTTGGGAGCACATCCCGTATTCTTATATCCCAATGTTGACAGGTATAGTTCAATCACTTGCTTTTCTGATACACAAAGCCTACATTAACCCACAGTAAGCAGATCTAATTTCTAATTTAAATATGTAAATCCAATTTGTATATTTGAAATACAAGCTAATGTTTAGATTTTAAAGATATGCAAATAAGTCATACACACATGCAACATATTTCAAAATTTATAAAAAAGAGTTTATATATGAATATGACATAAAGCCTTTATTTATAAGGTCCAAGGAACATTTCCAGGTTGATGAATAGGTTACTTTATTATAATACTTTACATTTAAGTACGGCAGTTTATTTGTACTTTTTAAGAACAGAGCCATTTTTAAATAGCTTTTATAAGCACATTTTAATTTAAACGTTGATGTTTTATTAATTTTTTTACCTGTAAGCACAGTACAGTGTTGATGTTCAAACTATTTATAATGGTTAAAGTGGCTTGACAATGATTATTATTAATAAGAAGAATTAATCTGCCACGTTTTGAACTGTGCAGAGCTGTAGCTGCTTAATTAGGCCCACTACGCTACTGAATTTCAATATCGGTCATTATGGTGGTACGTGGAGAGACAATTTTTTTTTGAGGTGGTACTTGGTGAAAAAAGTTTGAGAACCACTGGCCTAAGCATTTGCAAACTAGAAACGTCTTGAAAGCCATTTAATGACTTTAAACCATAAACACTTAATTTAAAACTTATTTTACACTTTGAAATCAAATTAAATTAACCATAAATGAATAGGCTACATTAAATTAGCCATTGTTTTAATATAGCAAGTGTAGGCCTAGTAATCTTGGTTAACCTTGGTTTTACTAAAAACATTTATTTGTTTGATTGTTTATGTTTTGTGCAGTAGAACCATGATTTATTTTTGTACGACTAACATTTGACAAAATTATGAACAGTCAGAAGTCCTTGCAATTTGTCAACGCTGCATACTTGGTTTGATAGATTAGTTAATCCTAGTTTAATGAAAATTAACCATGGTTTGTACTGTTAAATGGCTTTTGGCTGATTGATTACAATGGTGTATCAGAACTGTGGTGTGTGAGTGTGTTGGACACATGATTGTGTTTCAGTACGTGAAATTAAAAGGTGGTTTTATTGTCAATATACTTCCGTGGCAAAACATGTGTGTGACAAACATCATTTTGCCGCCATCTCTTGGTGAATGTAAGTACTTTACACTGCTGTATGACCGTTAAATACTTAATACAACTGAAAACAATGCATATTGTGAACGGTGTAGCATTATTTTACACATTTTTTTCTCTTTTTAAAGAGATAGTACAGACAAAACTGGGAATTGTGTCATTTACTCACCCTCCATCCTTTCAAACCAATGTCGTGTTGGAGATATTTTGAAGAAAGTTGAAAACGGGTAACAATTGACTGTTATTCCTGTTCAGCAGAATAAAGAAACTCGTTTGAAACCACTTGAGGGTGAGCACGTTTTCATCACGTGAAACAATTGCGAACTACAATTCCCACAGTGCACTAATGTGCCATTTCCTAATATACGTCATGTTTAAAATGGCCGCTTTCATAATAATCTCGCGTTTGACTTACCTCTAGTTTGTTTTGTTGTTTTTACTAAATCCCTGCTCTAATCTTTTGCTTTAACTCGCTCGGATGAAAGCTCTGCAGGATGCCCAAATATTATGAAGATAAAGAGGAAGATGGCCGTGCCTGCTCTGGATTAAGAGAAGATTTCAAAGCCTGTCTCCTTCAGCATGACTGTGTAGTGAAGGTAACATCACGTTTATCAAAACAGCAGTGATCTATCAACCCCTGACGAAAAGTAACCATTGTTTATTATAGTACACTGTGGTAGCCATGTATTTATTGTATAACCACATTTTGACGACAGATGTTCTGTAGTTAGTGTGGCAAAACCACGGTAATTGTTTGGTTATGGATAACGTTAAACCGTAAACTTCAGTTTATTCTTGTAGAAAATCAATGGTTAGCTTTCGATTTGTTTCTTACTTTCTATATACTACAGGCCTGTTACGTTAGCCAGCCTGGTGAAAGAGTGTTTTTTCCTCAATATGTGGGCCTTTTTTTAGTTATTCACCTCATTTACTGTTTATTTATGAGGTTTAAATACTGCATTTTAGTGACATTTTAAGCACTATGTTTAGCTGGATTAGCTTGTCAGATGGTCATCGTAACCACACTTTTTGATATAACAAAATATTTCTTCAAGATTTAGAATAAATAATAAAAAAATCCAAATGTATTACATATTGCATCATTAGAAAAAAATTTAATTAAAAACTGGAACTTATTGTTATTTATTAGGCAAATTACAAACTGGCCACAATCAACTTTCCTCAGTCAGAATTTGGCCATTCATTTTCTTTTCGGCTTAGTCCCTTTATTAGTCCGGGGTCGCCACAGTGGAATGAACCGCCAACTTAACCAGCACATGTTTTACGCAGCGGATGCCCTTCCAGCCGCAACCCATCCCTGGGAAACATCCATACTCATTCACTACAGACAATTTAGCCTACCCAATTCACCTGTACTGCATGTCTTTGGACCGTGGAGGAAACCGGAGCACCCGGAGAAAACCCACACAAACAGGGGGGACATGCAAACTCCACACAGAAACGCCAACTGACCCAGCCGAGGCTCGAACCAGCGACCTTCTTGCTGTGAGGCGACAGCACTACCTACTGCGCCACTGCGTTGCCCCTAGAATTTGGCCGTTTGAATAATAAAAAAACAAACATAATAATAAAAGAGCTTCATGATTTATCTAGCCTTTCCTGTAAAAACGTACATTTGATAAATTCATGGATAGCACAATAGCCAAATTAATAATTCAATTCATTTTAGTATGGGCCTCTTTTGGTGCTTCACACCTTTTTATTGCTCATTTTAGTTTCAAGAATAGGCCCAATAGGTCCACTTGTAAAATGTTTTCTTCATTTAAAAACAATACAGCAGTGAAAGATGACTTCACCTACATCCGACTGTATGTTTTCTTGCAAAACTGGATGTTGAACTCATGAAAAATAATAGTTTGTATTGGCCAAAACCAATTAGCTGAAATTACACTGATGTGATGCTCAACAGAGGATTCTGCTTGGTCTTAAAGCCTTTTTCAATGGGTTATTTCCACAATTTATGATGATGTAGCTGTCAAAATAGGACAAATGAGCTCATGAATGGGACAAATTCTGTACCTTTGTCATTGAGGGGTGGGTCTTTTGAACCACCCAAACTCCCCCTGGCTAGAGGCCTGTGGAGAATAGGGCTGCACCATACTGGAAAAATTTGCGATATTGTTGAGTATTGCGATAATAACAATATTTTTTATGATATATCATTTCCCCTAAAAAATTTCTTTTTATTAGCTTTGATTATTAATAATGTTTTTAAATGTTTTATTTATTTATAATTTATATACAGGGTGGGCCATTTATATGGATACGCCTTAATAAAATGGCAATGATTTCCTGAATACAGTTTCCTGAAAAGTGGATTAGTCATTGTAGGCCAGTTGAATGGCCCCCAAGGTCTCTGATCTGACCCCCTTAGACTTTTATCTTTGAGGTCATCTGAAGGCAATTGTCTATGGTGTGAAGATACAAGACGTGCAGCACCTGAAACTACGGATAATGGAAGCCTGTGCTGGCATTTCTCCTGCGGTGTTGCTATCAGTGTGTGAAGAGTGGAAGAGGGTTGCATTGACAATCCAACACAATGGGCAGCACATTGAACACATTTTATAAGTGGTCAGAAGCTTGTTAATAACTCATGAAAGAATTAAGTTACGTTAAAACCAAGCACATCATTGTTTTGGATCCAAGTTGGATCCAAGATGGCCGACTTCAAAATGGCCACCATGGTCACCACCCATCTTGAAAAGTTTGCACCCTCACATATACTAATGTGCCACAAACAGGACGTTAATATCACCAACCATTCCCATTTTATTAAGGTGTATCCATATAAATAGCCCACCCCGTAGAATATAAATAGAATGACTTTTTATCAGAATGTATGAATAAATTTAAGACAAGATGTTGTTTTCAGTTGGTCTTTTCCATTTTTTGGGTTCCTTAATAATGTTCAATGATTGCCAAGCTTAATAAGTACTACATAATAATACATAAATGAAATCTATATGCATTAAGTGGGCAGTCACACAACAATATCTAAAGTTTATAGTCAGACTGCAAACCGGTTTCCCCCAGTTGTGTCTAAAATATGCTGGTGTCTGTTTGTCCACAGGAAGGCAAGAAGCCCAGCGAGTGTCTGAAAGAAGGACATTGCAGAAGCATGCAGGTGGCTTTCTTTGAGTGCAAGAGATCCATGGTCAGTACATCTCCGGTCAAATATGTGTAATTTACTTGTCTCAACTGCTTTAGAAAAAGTACCATGGTTGTACTCGTGTATTAGGACACATATATTGCGCTAAAAAGTGAAAATTGGTTGTTTTTGCGTTATTTCGAGCAAATTCGTTTTTCCGGTTTCAAACTAATTTTTGAATCTGCATCACGTTGATTAGATACTTGTGTGTATTCCAGCGTGGAGAGTGAATGTACCTGTGAGTGCATCGTAACGTCTCTAAGCATTAATTCATGAAAAAGACTTGGTTCAAACCAATCAGCGCGCTCTATTGTGTATGCAGTGCAACTTCATTAATATGCATGATAGCTTTGAAGACTGTTTTACCTGTTACAGTGTTCAGATGACAGAGACGCCACGTTGTGTTGACAAAACAAGTGGAAGAATGAGAATTTGGAGATATGGGTCGTCAGTGTTGTGTTTATTAATGTGCTGCAATAAAGATTTTGTTTTCGCAGCTGGACTCACGTGTGGACTACAGTGCATGCGACACATGTGAGATCAGTGCCCTTTGTTTGTTCATTCAGATGGCAAAGTTAGTTCGTATCGTCAGCAGTGCTCTTTCAGTTTTTAAAGACATACTATAGTCAAAATGATTTAGTTACTAAGTTAATATCACTACAATATTATAGACTGAAAGATCCGCTGTAAATGCTGCTCTCCGAATGTAAACGCCACAATCAAACTATTACCGTCATGTAGGATTTTTGCTGCATTTTGTGACTGGATAGTCTATACGCACACGGCTTTCTGACGCTACCTACTGAGTGCATCTAAGTTACAGAGAAATGCGCAGGGTTTGTTTTCTACCATATGCCATGGAGTATCAAACATTCCATTAAAACTCCTCTCTCCAGCAGTTCCTCGCATACAATATGTCATTTGTCACGGGGGGCATGCATGAAATATTCCTGAATGAAAGTGAAAGTGCCAAACTGCAGTTAAAGTCGATAATTGATAATTTGGCAAATAATTTGATTACTGATGTCCATGTAAACACAGTCACTGTCTTTCTCTCCTGTGTCTGTGTTTGTTTTGCCTCTGTGAAAATCAGTGCGTGCCCAAACTGAAACTCTCATTTTTATGCAAAATCTTCCCCCTTTCCCTCCCCCGACACTCCTACCTAAACAGAGCTGGACACATTCACTTTCCTGACTTTTTCCATACTCGATTTGTTAAAACACCCTGCTGAGACGGGGGGGTTTCATGGCCCTTTAATTACAAAACTAGCCCATTAAAAATATGCCACCAGCCATTAATAAAATACATTTTACATTATGCATTACTTGGTTTCCTATTTGAATAAAACCATATATTAGTTATTATAAGCATTCTTTTATCATGAAAAAAAACTTCCTTAAAGGGATCGTTCACACAAACATAAAAATTTACTCAGCCTCGAGTGGTTCCAAACCTTTGAGATTCTTTACTCTGTTGGACACAATATTTTGAAGAATGCTGGAAACCACTGACATCCGTATTAGGACAAACAAATACTATAGAAGTCAAAGGTGACAGGTTTACAAAATATTTTAAAAATCTTTTCTTTTATCTTCTCTTGTGTTCAACAGAAGAATAAAGCTTAAACAGGCTTGGAACCACTCCAGGATCCACTAATGACAGTGTTTTTAGTTTTTGGGTGGTGCCTCTCGTGTGTTGTTTAGTTCAAAATGTAAGGGATCAGGGCAAATGCAGACCAACGCTGGTGGAAGTGACCTTACTCAGTTTAATCATCACCGCATGACATAAATGATACAATATATCAAAACAAATATATGGTGTAACCACTTGCCCTCAGCAAGTTGTTCATTTCCCAGAGAAAACTACAGACTTGGCAACCCTGGTAAACACTCACCGGCCACTACATTCGGTTCAATTTGCTAGTACAGGGTTGGAGCCAATATTGCTGTTAGAAACAGCCCTAATTCTTAAGTGCTGAAAACATAGTTGATTCAGATTTTTCCGCTGCACATCTAAGACCTTCAAATGTCCAGATCTCAACTTGTATCAGTTTTTTCCCAACTCTGCTCCTGAAGGCACAACGACAGTACATACTTTGGATGTTTCCTTTATCTGACCCATTCATTTCAGGTTTTGGTGTCTCCCTAAATGTTCTGATGAGTTGATTCAGGTGTGTTTGATTGAAGGTTGAACGTGTACTGCTGGTTTGCCTTCAGGAACAGGGTTAGGGAAAAACAGATATAGGTTGAGAAGTCATTTGAGTTTAGGGAACTCAACTGTTAAGGAACTGACATTGACAATTTGAGCTCTGTGATTTGGTGCATTATCTTGCTGGAAGTAGCATCACAAGAAGTGTACATTACGGTCATTAAATGATGGCAAATATGAATTCATCTGTATATTGCCGCAGAAATTGAAACCAAAAACCAGGCACCCAACTTTTTCTGTGTGAACTGTAGGCTCAGTTTGGTGTTCACTAAGAAGTGTCATTAGTGTTGTAGGAAACTGACAGGAAGTAGGAAGTGACATCTTTTTTATATCAAAGCACAGACCAAAAGAACCCTTTGGTGTTCTTCAGGCAGGATTCTTTATTGCGAACGTGCTGTTTGTGCTGCAGTCATCCAAGTCTGATTAAGGCAGTATTGCATGATGTTTTATAGGCATTCAGTGGGCAGTCCTTAAAGGTGTTGCCCTAACACACAGCCTCAGGAGTGACCCGTAAAAAAAAAAACACTGAGCTTCTAGCAATGATGTTCTCTTCAGATAACAATGCTAGACCATTCAAACAGCACCTGGTCGTGAGAATTAGTGAACATTCACACACAGTTTGACTCTTAAGCCTCAGAGGTCAGAGACGCCCTCACTGGGAGCTATAATGAATTGAATCAGTCCTACTATGCTCTCCTTAAATGCACAATATATAATTCACCTTCGGTTTATTGTAATGTTATAAACAGATGTCAAACTTAACCACATTCTTAAATTTATAACCAAACAGCAATGTTTAAGTTTATATTACTCCAGCGTGCTCTTCTTCAGGTGCAGCTCATCTGCTTTAAAGTTTTGATGTAGCCAGAGGTGCTCTTCTGCAGATCTTTGTTGTATCAAGTGGTTATTTGAGTTGCTGTAGTCTTTCTATCAGCTTGAGCTCAAAGAACTCCTGCTTACTGGACATTTCTCTTATCGTTCTCTGTAAACCCTATAGATCACAGGTGTCAAACTCAGTTCCTGGAGGGCCACAGCTCTGCACAGTTCAGTTCCACCTTTAATTAAACACACCTGATCAAACGTACTTGTGCTTTAGGCTCATTTGATACCTACAGATACAGGTTTGAGTTAGACACCCCTGCTATATGATTGTGTATTAAAATGTCTGAATTATGGAGAGCAGCAGTCTGGTTTAACCAACATGCCATATTTAAAGTCTCTTAAAATTTCTTTAGCAGGTCATCTGATCATGTCTTCATGCCTGAATGTACAAGAAGAGTATAAATCAGGGGTGCCCAAACTTGGTCCTGGAGGGCCGGTGTACTGCAAAGTTTAGTTCCAAACTCAATTAGACACACCTTGGCCAGCCAATTAAGCTATTACCATTCTTTCTGGAAAAATCAGTACAGGTGTGTTGAGGCAAGTTGGAGCTAAAATCTGCAGCACACCGGACCTCCAGGACCGAGTTTGAGCACCCCAGGTATAAATAGATGTCGGAGCCAGCTCTAAGTGGGCTGTATAAAGCTCCTGGAGTATTCATTGGTTTATTTAAAGTCTTATACATGACATGTGGTCTAAACTACTGTGGTTTTCTAACATCTACACCTGCCACAGCCCTAAACCCAACCTCAAAGTAACCTGTTGTGTATTGTCTTCTACATCGACCCTAAACCCAGCCTACTTGTCTTGCCTACTTGTTGCTTCCACTTGGAGGTCACCCAACCTACTTCCAGTGTAACCCCCCACCTCCACATGGAGGTCTCTGGGCTGCAGCTATACCTACAACAACAGGTTACTGCGAGGTTGGGGTAGACGTAGACAAGATATTAAATAAATGAAAACTCCAGCAGGTTCATACAGCCCACTCGGAGCTGGCTCCAACCTCTTGTTTATACTAGGGGTGCCCAAACTCGGTCCTGGAGGGCCAGTGTCCTGCAGAGTTGAGCTCCAACTCCAATCAGACACACCTGAACCAACTAATCAAGTACTTATTAGGCATACTATACGTCCTCGAAGGTGTGTTACTGTACATCAAGTTGAAGCTAAACACTGCAAGACACTGAACCTTCAGAGTTTGGGCACCCCTGGGCCCGGTTTTTCAAAAGTAATCCTCTAAGATTTTGGAAAACGGATTGAATCAAATCTTAAAAATGGGTTTTTCAAAAGAAAAAGTGGATTATATAATTGGATTAAATCACATAATCCAATCTTGGTTTTGATCCGGATCAAACCTTTAGATTTGTTTTTTCAGACCTTTTTTGTAGGATTTGGATCACTTTGATCCAAAAAAATCTGGATTAAACTGATCCCATCAGAAGGGTGGATTGGGGACCAGGCTGGCCAGTATGATTGACACACAACACTAACAGTCACCAACAACTTGATAGAAAGTCCCACATGCATGAAATCGGTGAGCTATGAGGATCTGGTCTTCCACAGACATACCGTGACTCCTTTGGGTTCTGTGTTGAAGTTTAAGCAAAACCGGACATACAGCTCCTCAGTGGTGTATTGCTCAAGTGGCTTGGTATGTTCAACATACACCCTTTGATGGTATCCTCTCCTGTCAAAGTGGTAGTGGCGGTGGACAACACCTGCCATTTCACTGTCTGACTGTGAATCCTTTGAGAAAGGCTAATTTATATGGCTGTGTAGTTGGTCTTTTCAAACACACCTAATACAACTGATTAGTTTTGGCTTGTGTTCAATTGAGGCAATTAGACCCAAGGCCTATAATTGATAAACAATGTTCACTATAGTAAAGCTACGGAACCATGGACTCAAGAAGCTGTAACTTTACTGCTGCTAAAACAAATGCACTACTAGAGGGTGTTCGGTGCCATTATGAAACAATAGTGGGATTTTTAATTCTGCTAAGGATACCAAAAAAAAATGTTTGGATTTTAATCAGCAAATGTGAATGTCATAGGGTCTGGCCAGAGGAGGACCACAGACCAAATCAAATTGCGGTGGAAGAATCTTAATGCCAGGGCAACAAAGGACCATGCTGAAGCCAAAAACCCACAAACAGAAGAAAAGTCGCAAGCTCTCAATGGTATTTAAGGTGTTGTAGGGGTGGTGAGCCTTGGATTGAGGAGGAGGAGAATCTACCAGTTCCTCCTGAGGCTGATTTAGAGAGCAAATTTATATTGAATCTCAGCTCTGTTACTAAGAAAGAAGCTGGATCCTCATTGGTTGAACCAGTGGTAGTTGCCACAGGAATCTCAGAGGAAAGGCTTGAAGTGCCCTTCATCAAACAAAAATGATGATTACAAGGCACTTCAGCAAAAAAGAGACTAAAAGGGCAGAAGCACAGCTTTGTCTGGCAGAGGAACGACAGAGTTTTTGCCTCATTCAGGCAGTCTCGTATTGATTTGCTTTGGCGCGGATCCGAGCGCAATTGCCCTGTTCACATATGCCAAACGAATCGCGCTAACTGGGCAAACGTGCCAGGTTCCGGAACAAAAGCCTAGGTGTGAAAACACCCTTAATAAGATGTCATTACGCTGCTGTTGCATTGCTGATCATGATTTCGAGGTTCGATAGATCAGTCCTTCACAACATGCGCAGCGATCTCAGATCAGTTCATCCAGACATTTTAATCTGATTCGCGAACTTGTTTGAAGAATCAAATTAGTCAGAGATCAATTATCAAGATTAAAAGATTCAGAATCAGCCAAATCATCTTAGATCATTTAAGCGAGGTATGAAGAACAGACCCCTGGTTTATACCCTTCTTGTGATACCTACTTGAAATATACGGAGTTGCTGTCATGTGATTGGTTGATTAGATACTCTCTTTAATGAGCAGTTAAACAAACATGTCTCATAATGTGGCCAGTGAGGGCATATCAGGTACATTACATGCATGTAGATTTAAGGAAAACTCTCTGCTACAACTGTGACCTGTACTGTCCTTGAAGGCAAAGTGCAATAACTAGACAAACACAAAAAAATGTCTCTAATGTTTTTAACAAGTCAAACTTGATTAAATGTTGTGGTTGGATTGGTGCACGCTGGAGTGCAGCACAGCACAACCCTATGTTCGGCTATAAATTAGGTGCTTCTCTACTGTTTACTCATTCTCAGGTAGTTTTATATCTTTGAGTTTCTTTCTTCTGTTGAACAAAAAACGAAGATATTTTGAAGAAAGCTGAAAACCAGACCTCGCACATTATTTGTTTTTCCTACTCTGGAAGTCAATGGTTTACAGCTTTCAAAACAGAAGAAAAAATCTGGAACTATCTGAGGGAGAGTAAATGACTTGTGTGTGAACTATCCCTTTAAAGAACACCTATTATACATTAAAAAGGGTCATATTTGGGTCTCCAACAGCAGGCTGATATGCATGCAAGGTCAAAAAACACTTTATTTTGACCTTATTATCTCAGCAACTCCCATATGAATCGTTTAGCGATTCATTTGTTCCCACACCCCTCCTTAGCACAAAGCTAATCTGTGCTGATTGGTCCGATGACCGGCTGCGATTGGTCCACAGCTTTCAGCGAGAGACAGAGTGAAATGCCCAGCATGGCTTATCAACAATATTGAAGTAGTCAGAGTGCATAGTGTATGTGTGAGCATACCTGCCAACACTCCTCTTTTTCCCGGGAGTCTCCTGTACCCATCTCCAGCCATCCACCCATTTTGTTATTTATCCCGGAAAACTCCCGTAATTTAACCCCCCCCCCCCCCCCCCCCTCAGCATTTTGGAACGGTCTGTGATACCCCCAGCTCGCCAACACTGATATAGGATCCGATTACAGCGGCTGACCGAAACACACTTCATAGTAGTTAACTTACTAACACCACAGTATCCGGTTCTCAACAGTATTATTTAGACATCACTTCATGTAGAATTGTTACACACTACATGGAAGGTCATTTTAAAAAACTAATAATAGGGGCTCTTTAACAAGACCAATTAAACAACATTTTACAAACATTGCAAGAATGGTGCTTTAAATGAGGCGGTCATTTAAAAAAAAAGAATAATGATTTCATGATCATTTAAAAAAAAAAAATTAATAATTTCCATTGCTTTAGTAAACATCTCATGACATTTGGTCAAATAAGTGGTTTTCAACTTTGTCATTTGAATGTAGTTTTTAAAGCACATGCAGAAAAGGGAAAGATGTCTTTTCATATTAAAATTCTCTTCTCCTTTCTGTCATTCTAGCTGGACACCCGATCTCGATTCAGAGGCAGAAAAGGAGAATGAAAATCACCCACCTTGTGTTTTGAATGAAGATGCTGTGTCTTTCGCCTTTACACACATTAGCTTGTAGGGAAAAACTGCAGTGGTTGACTCATGAGACTCTCTTTTGAACTGCACTAATGTCATCAAAATAAAATGTTTTCCAGTTCTGAATAATCCAAACAAATGTTAAACCAGTAGTATTTTAATTATAAAAATGTGCTTCATATAACATTAAACAAGCGTTTTTCATCCTAACCAACTATGTGGGAATGGTTTTCAGTCATCATGATTTTATCATTTATATTGATTATATCATTTATATAGCCAAAGCAATTATCAACATGTATATAATAATATATATATACGGCTATGGATGTCAGCATTATTTTAAAGCGTTCATCAGGAGCTCTTTAAACCTCTCTAAGTCTACCTTCTTGAGGATGTGGGCTTTGTGAGTCTTCTGCAGGAGATCCAGATGATCCACCACCATCATCCCCCGACAGCAGTTTCCCGCCAGCTCCACCGTCACGGCTCTCTGCTCGCTTTCTTGGATGATGGTGCAATCAATGGCCGCCGCCATGGCATAAGAGTCGCAGGAGATGAAGCCCTGTCCCGCCACCAGCTCCTTCTCAATCCTCTCGCTGTAGCTGTTCTTCATGCTGTGCTGAAAGATCTGCTTCATGAAGCGAGCTTTATCTGTGTCCTGCGCCAGCCATCCATCACAGAACTCCTGAAATTCACACATGCAGAGAGTGAGATGTTTAAGTTGTATTAACATTATACAGGCATGTTTATATTTTATGGAGAAGTGGATTAATTACCCAGGGTAATTTACTGTGGCAGGTGAACTCCCAGGCTGCAATGTAAACTGGGCAAATGAATTCACTGAGGACAATATAAGCTGCTTCAGGATCAGCTGCAAAGTTGAACTCTCCGCACATCGTGGTGTTTCCTCGAGCTACCGAAAATAAAGTTTTGATTTAAATTAAAAATAGAAACAGGCTACAAGCAGTATAGGTCAGTGTTTCCCAACCCTGTTCCTGAAAGCACACCATCAGTGCACGTTTTCAACCTCTCCCTAATCAAACACACCTGAATCAACTCAAGAACATTAGAAGAGACTCCAAAACCTGAAATGAACAGGTCAGATAAGGGAAACATCTAAAATATGCACTGTTGGTGTGCCTCCAGGAACAAGGTTGGGAAACACTAATACAAATTAGGCATGGGCCGATATAAGATTCTGACGGTATAATAACCTTGGATAAAAATATCATGGTATCACAGTATTGTGAATACAATGTTCTTTTTTTTAATGTCAGAGTAAAAAAACAAAAATGTTTTTCCCCTTTGAACACAATACATTTTATTTTGAGAAACATTTAAAATATTTTGGAGCAGTAAACATGTCAGGCTTAATGAATTATTGACTTCTGCCATCTTCATTTGTTTCAAAAACAGATTTTTTTTTTTTACAATTTAAAACAGCATCTTTAAATATCTTTTTTGCTGAAGATCCTGTTGTCCTAAAAAAACAAAACAAAAAAACCTAAATAAAAAACCGTACACACCTTAGGAACGACGATTTTTTTGACGATTTTAAAACCTTGACTTTTCCAAACCGCGGTATACTTTGAAAACGGTTATCGTCCCACGCCTAATACAGATCATCAAACATATGATTCTGATGTAGGGCTGGCAATATGCAGTGCAATCAGTCGTTTGAAAGTACAATAAAACAGCATTGTTATGAAACTTTACCGCTTGAAACAACTTTTTCTATCTGAACATATTAGAAAAAGCTATTCCTGTGTTCAAGCTGAATATTCATGATAAATATTCTCAGTGTTTAGCGTCACATAACCCTTCAGAAAGCATTCAAACTTGAAACATTTCTGATTTGTAGCTTTTTTTAATATCAGTGTAAAAACAATGAGTTAGGCTATATATATACACACACACACTACAAATATATTTAGCAGTGATGCATTACAGTTTTTCTTCATTGGTTTGGCTCATTTCTTGAAACAGGAATTACATTCTCAATACTATAAGATTGTCTTACAATTCAGCACAAGTTCAGGCTATGACTTACAACTATGAAAATTATCGGGGGTGGCCAAACTATTGCATGAAACTGTATACTGAAGAATGTTGGAAACCTGTAACCATTGACCTCCATAGTATTTGTTTTTTCCTTATTATAGAAGTCAAAGGTTACTTGTTTTTCAGCTTTCTTCAAAGTAACTTCTCAAACAGGTTTGGAACCAGTCAAGAGTGAGTAAAGGATGACACAATTTTGGGTGAACCACCACTTTAACATCGCCCAGAACACATTGATTTACATGACAACAAAGTAGAGCTGCATGATATTGGAAAAATCTGACATTGCGTTATTTTGTATTTCTGCAATATGAGTTGCGATGTAATACAATCTCACCAGATTACTTAAACAGCTTTGTTCGAAAACAAGTCTTCATTTCACATTAATTGGGATAATTTTGTAGGCGAGTAAGTCTCGAATACTATATATCAAATAAATGACAAGGATAGATAAATACAATTATCCAAAGATAAAAGTTTTATTTATTATCTTTATTAAGATTAATTGGAGTCTAACAGTATCATTGTGGCTGAATGTTTTCAACTCTAAAATACTGAAATGTAGGGCTGCAACTAATGATCATTTTAATAATCGATTAATCTGTAGATTTTTTTTCCCCAATTACCAGATGAATCTCATTTTCAACCCTTTATTCAAAAACAGAATTGTCCTTGAACATGCCTGAGCTGTTATAATAATAATAATAATAAAAAAATTAACTTAGTTTTGTCCTGTTTTCAACCCAAATATCTAAAAAATCTTAAATCAAGATACATACGGAGACCCGGAAGGGACGTGATGGTGGAGAAAAAACTGAGTGGGAGAAGAAAAAAAAACAGTGAGAGGAAAATAAATATTTTTTTTAAGTTTTTGCGTTCCCTCGCAAAATTCGTTTTTGCTTGGATTATCCCATATTTTACCATCATATCATTCAGTATTTTCCCATATTTCTCATGTATTTTTAATCTTGAAAGCATGCTGAAATTAATATAAAAATGTCTGCATTCACTTTCCATTAAAGCTGTGCGTTGATCATCACCCTTCATATGCAACCTCTGACCATATCCAGACTCTATTCAGTAGGACAGTCTGATGCAGAGTTATGAGCTCACAAAGGCTGACCCAATGTTAAGTCAATGGCAGTTTTTTTTACAATGGAAGTCTATGTGACAGTAGCTAGGGTGCCAAAATTGGTTGCTAGGGAGTGGCTAGTAATTTTAAAGGCCATCAGTGATTGGCTGCTGGCTAGACTGAGTTAAATGAGGCCATTCTTAAATTGGTAGGACAGTCGGATGCAGAGTCACTTTGACCCAATGTTAAGTCAATGGGAAATTTTCTGGGTCATTTTTCGTAAAACCAAAAGTCGGATTAGTTAGAAAAGATATAGCAACTCGAGTCAGACGAGTTTAAAAGTCTGACGAAAGTTTGAAGGATATAGCTTGAAAGGCTTAGGAGGAGATAGACTTTAAAATAAGTCTCAGAAGACGGAAGAAGTCCAAGAATGAGATATCAGAATTGAAATATCAGAATGGTGGCTTTCTCAAGCCCCCATAACTACTGAATTCTGTATGACAGGCCAGCAGGTGGCATTCTGTAAGGAAATACTATAATGTGAATGTCAAACACTTGCACATGCTTATAAGCTGTAAACAGTATTGGCTTGCACTTTGAAACCTACTTTCAAAAGTCTGCTTTTTCAGGCTCACAGAATGTGTAATCATGTGATTTAATGGCCAAAACGCATAAACGGTGTAGTGTAAGTGCCACTTATACTAGATATAGTATCCAGTCCTTTTCATATAAAAGAATAAGCATCAAATATTATGGACTCACAGTCAGTATTGCCGCCCATAATGTAAAGGCCTTTGAGCTTTTGTGGTAATGAGGGGTCAAGTTTAACTGCCAAAGCCACATTGGTCAGCGGAGCCGTGGCCACTAACGACACCTAGGAGAAGCAGAACACAGGATAAAACACTTGACCGCATGACATTTCTTAAAAATGTCCTACACAGACCTCTCCAGGGTTCTCGTTGACTATTCGGATCATTGCAGACACGGCGCCTTCTTTCTGGACAAGATCCAGACCAGGAGCTTCAGGATCCGGTGCGTCCCCCAGTCCATCTTTACCATGAAAGTCTCCAGTGCCGACCACCTGCCCCAGGAGAGGTTTATTTGCTCCATGAAACACAGGAATCTAGAGCAGTGCACACAAACAATCAGGTTTAACCAGAAAAGTAAAGCTCGTAGACAAAATTTATGGTGGCTTGAGAAAGTCTGGTCTGAAGGTTTGAAGTAGTTTTGCAGTGTAAATAAATAAAGCAGTGTTTAAGTTTGAAACATAAGTTGCTAGGTGGTTGCTAAGGTGATCTAAGTGGTTGCTAAGGCATTGCTAGTGTGTTCTGAGTAGTTACTAAGGAGTTGCTATGGTGTTTTGTGGTTGCTAAAATGTTGCTAGGTGGCTGCTAGGGTGTTCTGAGTGGTTTCTAAGGCATAGCTGGGCGATTGCTAAGACGTTCCAAGTCTTTGCTAGGTGGTTGATAGGGTGTTCTGAGTGGTTGCTATGCAGTTGCTAGGGGGTTGATAGGCGATTGCTATGTTGTTCTAAGTGGTTGATAAGGTGTTGCTAGGTGGTTGCTAGGGTGTTCTAGGTGGTTGCTAAGGTGTTCTGAGTGACTGTTAGGCAGATGCTAAGACAATGCTAGAGTGTTCTGAGTGGTTACTAAGGCTAGTAATAGTTGCTAGGCGGTTGTTAACCTGTTGCTAGGTGTTCCTAAGGTGTTTCTAGGTGGTTGCTAAGGCATTGCTAGGTGGTTGCTATGGTGTTACTAGGCGGTTGCTAAGGTGTTGCTAAGCGGTTGCTAAGGTGTTGCTAAGCAGTTGCTAAGGTGTTCTAAGTGGTTGCTAAGGTGTTGCTAGGTGGTTGCCAAGGTTTTCTAGGTCGTTGCTAAGGTGTTGCTAGGGTGTTCTGAATGGTTGCTAGGTGGTTGCTAAGGTGTTTTGAGTAGTTGCTAGGCAGTTGCTAATATAAATTAGCATGGTTCTATTATGAATTAGCATGTTGCTAGCATGTTACTATCATAAATTACCCTGTTGTTATCATGGTTTTAGTATGAATTAGCATGTTGATAGTATGTTTCTTGTATAAACTAGCATGTTGTTAGTATGTTTATAGTATGAATTAGCACGTTGCTAGTATGATTAGTATGTTTCTAGCATAAATTAGTATGTTGTTAGTATGTCTAATGTAAAGTCAATGGCAGTTTTTTTACAATGGAAGTCTATGAGACAGTAGGTAGGGTGCCAAAATTGGTTGCTAGGACATTGGTTAGTAAGTCAAAAGGTCATCAGTGATTGACAGATTGGAAGTCTGAGTTAATTGAGCCCAACATTAAGTCTGTATGACAGTCTGGCACAGTTATGAGGTCATTAAGTCCAATGGGACTTTTCCGAATTTTACGGGACAATTTTCGGAAAACCGTAAGTCGAATCAGTTGGAAAAGATATAGCAACCCGAGTCAGACCAGTTTAGAGGTTTGGAGTTAGTTTGGTGGTTGTAGTATGAATGGTCTAGGAGGAGATGCATATAGAAATTAGTCTCAGAAGAGGAAGAAGACGGAGGAATAATAAGTTTATGTAGTATAACAGTACGTTGGCTTTCTCAAGCCACCATAATTGTTATCATGAAGTTCATGTGTTGGATAATAATACATTACTATGCAGGAAGCTATTCTGAGAGCAATTTAAAGAGACAGATCACCTAAAAATGTACATGTACTCACTCTCGACTGGTTCCAGAACTTTCTTGAGAAAAATTTTCAGTGTTTTTCTTTTCTCTAGTAAATGCGTTTCTCTTCAACTGTTATCAGTGGGAGTAACGGATTGTTGGGCAGAAGGAACATTTTTCAAATAGTTACCCGATTAGCTTACATATTTGAATCAATAATTCTGTGATCAATCCTGTGGTTAGTTTAAGCATGCTGTGAACATACACTTATCTCTGCGTTCTCAGTGGCCATATCTGTATCTACACCAGCCTTGACATAGCGTCACATTCTCATCCTGAATCAGCAAACAGATAAAGCCTGGATATGATGATTAAACTAGGTCTAGCCATGTTTTTACTCTGATAGCCTGGGTTCCTTAATTCTATTTTGTGCAATACCCTCCTCAGGTAACCCCTAATGACATCTATATTATGAAAAATATATACTATAGAAGTCAATGGCTACCGATTTCCAACATTCTTCAAATTATGTGCTTTTATGTTCAACAGTAAAAAGAAAGTCAAACAGGTTGGAACAAGTGGAGGGTAAGAATGATGTCAGAATTTGTATTTTTTAAAGTTCAAAATAGCTTCTGTAAATGACTGTGGATATTATAAATGATAACACTGCGCATAACGAAAGAAGGATAATTCTACTCTCCTGAAAAACAATCTCTACAGTAAAGTTTGTGATTGTGTGAGTGTGTTATATTGGGAACATAAGTATGGACTGGTGATCCCATTCCAAGATAATCAAGTCTTTCAATTATGCTGAAATCATGTGCTGCAAAACCAATACTCTGTATTATTTCTGGTTGTCGAGAAGACTGAGCTGAATAAGTAAACAACAACTGATGGATTACATTTATAATAACTGGTGTGCTCACATGGAACTTGAGCAATAATTTCCCATAACCTTTCATGATTTCTGGATTGTCTTTGTTGTTTACTAGAAAAAGGCAAAGGGATAGTTCGCCCCGAAATGAAAGTGTACTCACTATTTATTCTCCCTCAACAACTGTCATCCATAGTAGGAAAAACAACCACTATGCAAGTTAATGGTTACAGGTTTCCAGCTTTTTTCAAAATATATTCTTTTGTGTTCAACAGATGAAATCAAACAGGTTTAGAACAAGAGAAGTTTGAGTTTTGAGTGAACCATTCCTTTAGGTTTTTATGAGTATATAAATACAGTGCATCTGGAAAGTATTCATAGCACTTCACTTTTTCCACATTTTTTATGTTACAGCCTTATTCTAAAATGTATTAAATTCATTTATTTCCTCAAAATTCTACACACAACACCCCATAATGACAATGTGGAAAAAAGATTGTTTGAAATTGTTGCAAATTTATTAAAAATAAAAAACCTGAAAAATCACATACATAAGTGTTCACAGCCTTTGCTCAATACTTTGTTGATGCACATTTGGCAGCAATTACAGCCGCAAGTCTTTTTGAATATGATGCCACAAGCTTGGCACACCTGTCTTTGGGAATTTTTGCCCATTCCTCTTTGCAGTATCTCTCAAGTTCTATCAGGTTGGATGGGAAGCGACAGTGTACAGCCATTTTCAGATCTCTCCAGAGATGTTCAATAGAATTTCAGTCTGGGCTCTGGCTGGGCCACTCAAGAACATTCACTGAATTGTTGTAAAGCCACTCCTTTAATATTTTGGCGGTGTGCTTCGGGTCATTGTCCTGCTGGAACATAAACAGTCGCCCCAGTCTGAGATCAAGAGCACTCTGAAGCAGATTTTCATTCAGGATGTCTCTGTACATTGCTGCATTCATCTTTCCCTCTATCCTGACTAGTTCCAGTTCCTGTTGCTAAAAACATCCCCACAGCATGATGCTGCCACCATCATGCTTCACTGTAGGGATTGTATTAGCCTGGTGATAAGCGGTGCCTGGTTATCTCCAAACGTAATAACTGGCATTCACTCAAAAGAGTTCAAGTTTAGTCTTATCAGATCAAAGAATTTTGGTTCTTAAGGTCTGAGAGTCCTTCAGATGCCTTTTGGCAAATTTCAGGTGGAGAGTGGCGTCCATCTGGCCACTCTGATCTGATTGGTGGATTGCTGCACAGATGGTTGTCCTTCTGTAAGGTTCTCCTCTCTTCAAAGAAGAACACTGGAGCTCAGACAGAGTGAGCATCGGGTTATTGATCACCTCCCTGACTAAGGTCCTTCTCCCCCGATCACTCAGCTTAGATGGCCGGCCAGCTCTAGGAAGAGTCCTGATGGTTCCAAACAGCTTCCACTTATAGATGATGGAGGCCACTGTGCTCATTGGAACTTTCAGAGCAGCAGAATTTTTTCTGTAACCTTCCCCAGCCTTGTGCCTAGAGACAATCCTGTCTCGGAGGTCTACAGACAATTCCTGTGTCTTCATGCTTGGTTTGTGCTTTGACATGCACTGTCAACCCTGGGACCTTATATAGACAGGTGTATACCTTTTCAAATCAGATCCAATCAACTGAATTTATCACAGGTGAACTCCAATTAAACTGCTGGAACATCTCAAGAATGATCATTGGAAACAGAATGTACCTGAGCTCAATTTAGAGCTTCACGGCAAAGGCTGTAAATACTTATGTACATGTGATTTTTCAGGATTTATTTTTAATAAATTTGCAAAAATTTTATTGTCATTATGTGTGTAGAATTTTGAGGAAATAAATGAATTTAATACATTTTGGAATAAGGCTGTAACATAAAAAATGTGGAAAAAGTGAAGCGCTATGAATACTTTCCAGATGCACTGTAAATGAGTACACCCCTCACAAATCTCTCTTTTAAATTCATATTTGTAATAGGAAGCTATACAATATTATATTTGTGCACATACATTAGATTAGTTAGTACTGAAGTCAAATCTGGAGCTTATCTAACAAAGTAACTTATGACGGTCCAAAGACTAGTACACCCAAATTTATGTAATAGAAAAATATTAAATACAAATTTTAAAAAAGAGGAAAAATCAAGAAGCAAAAAAAATGGAAAAATGTATTTGAAATTTTGTAGGTTGTAATTTTTTTGCAATATTTTGCTTAAATGTAATTGTATCTTTCCATTTCTCAATATGTGTGGTGACTAAAATAATATTTTAATAAAAAACTATCTGTTTAATAAACCTGTTTTGTTTAAATGCACCAAAATAAATTACCTATATTCACTGAGAAATGGATAAAAATATATATTTTTTTAAAATGGGCTGTACTTATCATGTGCAGAGAAAATTGTAGCACATTTTTAAAGCTTGAAACCCCCTTTTCTACTTTTACCCACATACTAATATTTTAGTTTTTTTTTATATGCCACCATCTTACCTCCAGATGCTTACAGACTTTGAGGATACGCAGCACATTCTTGCAGACATTCTCCACTGAGGTGTTGCCATGAACGCAGCTGATGCCCAGAATCTGCACATCGGGCACTGCCAAAGCCATCATGATAGCCTGAGCATCGTCCACACCACAGTCCACGTCCACAAACAGCTTCTTCATGCTGAACTCTGGGCAAATAAGAGTTCAAACAGCTGCTGGGTAAATATGCGGACTGGTATAAATTCAATTACAATCAAAACACTTTAAGCAAGCACATTGGACATTATTTTAGCTTTTGCTCTCTCTCTCTCTCTCTCTCTCTCTCATTACATATACAGCGAGGAAAATAAGTATTGAACACGTCATGTTTTTTTCCTAGGAATATTATTACTAAATGAGCTGTTGGTATGGAATTGAACCAGATTTTGATAATAACCCAAACAGTACAAACATAAAAATAAAACAAAACAAAAAATCTGAAAAATTAGTTATGTTTAATAACAATAAAATACCACAAGGATAATGTACTGAACTACTGAAGCATATTTAATACTTCATATAAAAGGCATTTTGATACAAAAGGTTTTTGGTGATGGCAGCTTAAAGACGTCTCTCATATGGAGAATCAAGTCACATGATTTGCTCAGGCGTGAGCTTTTCACAGACTTCAACAGAGTGTAAAAAATCGTCTATCAAATCCGATTTTGTATTTTATATTGGATTCAGGTCAGGTGATTGGCTGGGCCATTCTACAGCTTGATTTTCTTTCTCTGGAAGCATTTGAGAGTTTCCTTGGCTGTGTTTTAGATCATTGTGTTGCTGAAATGTCCACCCTGGTTTCATCTTCATCACCCTGATAATATAGATGTTGAACTGAAGTAGCTAATATTCATTTACATTGAGGAAGGGCAGAAAGTTACTGAATAACTACTGAGAGATTTTAGCTGCTGTCTGGGCTTTCACTGCCTTTCTACACCTCCCTTACTTCGTGTGTTCCATACTTTCTCCCTGTGTCATTTCATGAAAATGGTGACGTGTTCTATGTATGTATACGCACAAACTGTTCAAAATATCTATCTATCTATCTATCTATCTATCTATCTATCTATCTATCTATCTATCTATCTATCTATCTATATAGTTTTGGAAGAATTGGAAAATGGGTAAACTGTGGCATAAATGAGTGGCATAATTGAAATTGTGTGGTGAACTACCCCTTTAATGGGTAAGCACAAATTAAAGATAAAAGCTTTGAATCTCAAGCAAAACCAAACTTAATTTCTTTCTTTCTTTTGTAGAGTAAAATATAAAAACAAAAAAGCATTAGTTTACAGTCGTCTTTGCTCATATTCACCAAGAGTGTCACTATTCATTGAGGTGGGCACTGTAACTTAGTGTAAACTGTGGATACCTAAAGTCAACGTGTCAGTCAATTACATGACTATTTAGCACAGTGCTGATTACAATTATACATGAACGTGGAAGATTCTTCTCTTACCTAAAACGTTAGGGAAGTGTCGCAGGCTGCAGGTGTTGGTGTGAGTTTCCTGAAAGCGGTCTGCTGTGTCCTCGTGCTCTACGTGTCTGAAAAAGCCGTCAGGAGAACCTTTGGAGCTTTGAGTAATTCGTTACGTAACCGTGATTATTTAAATATTTTGGTAAGGTAATACAGCCAAAACAAATGTAAATGTTTACCGATTTCTGGCTAATCCACGTATCTGTTTCCTTGTAAGAAACGTTTTCCCTAAAATGTATCTAAATCGTGGAAAAGAGAACATTTACCTTAGAAATTGCACGTATATGCACTCTAATGTTGCTTTGCTATACGCGAAGCAGATCACAGAGTGTAGAAAAGTCCCCAAATTAAAAATATCATAGCCTATTACTGAGGAACTTGACTTTCTCCCAGTTAACTGTTTAACAGAATGATTCGCTGACGTGATTCGTGTTACTTTTCTCAACGTTGTTCAGGGCGGACCAATCACAGTTGTCTCCAATTTCAAAACAAAACTACTTTTACAAACGGAACTAAACCGATTCAGTTTTAACTCTGAAAACTCGACAGACACAATTTCAGTAACTAGAACTTCTATGTTAAGCTGCTTTGTAAGCACTGTATAAATAAACTTGTATTGAATTGAATGATTGTATTAATGAAAAATCATGTTAAACAGAAGTGTAATATTGGCTGTCAAATTGCTTGATTTATAATAATTAACATTTTAATTATGACGTTGTCTTAACATAAACATTTATATAATTGTTGTATTTCGTTTAGATTTATTCTATTATTATATGTTGTGTGTGTGTGTGTGTGTGTGTGTGTGTGTGTGTTTTGTGTGTGTTTCTTCAGTGATTCTACTTGTTAACAGGCACTGTTTATCATCAGTTCGCAATAACACTGTGTTTTTTAATCGGGTTTTAAAAAACAACATTATTTGAGGGTGCAAACCTGATGAAAATTCAACATAGAATTTTCAACCTTTTGACTGTTTATTCAAAATAATGGTCTGAGAGTCCTCAAAGCGCACCCTGCCAAAGCATGCACGGGGCGCCTCCCCCTAGGGAATGCAAACCGGATTCCAGTCCTTGCCGGATACCCAGAATGTTGCTCGGGGGCACATTTCAAGCAACAAACATGTAATATTCTTCACTATGTTGCGTTTACAAACGCAACTACACAGACAGGTCAGAGTAAAGCTTTCACTTCGTGAAATTAGCGTAGCTCGTACCGCGCTATTGAACTCACCTTGGTCAAGAACAAACAGCAACACCAAGAGAACTAAGAGAGAAAATGAGCTTTATGAGAATGCAGATCGAATGTTTAGAATATGACGTCACTGGCTGAGAATACTGCAAATCTTGTCATGATGACCGCTGAAGACAGCACAAGTCTAAATAGTGTCACTTTTACTGAAAACAATGAAAGTGGTGATGGGTATAGTAAATGAAAAGACATACATTTTTCAACCATTAACCTTTTTTTTGGAATAGACTACTATTATGTAAAAAGTAAACCAATTAACAAGACCTTACATTTGTTGTCAAGCTTATAGTAGTTCTCTAATGTTTAATTAACTGAAAAATATTGTTTTCGGAAACTTGACTTAATCCAAATCCAAAATATTGAATCCATTTCTGGAATTTAACACTCTTAGGATGAATCTGCTTCACTATGAATAGGGTATATTAAAGGTGCCTATATAATATTTTATACAACAGTTTGCTGGGTGTTGATATGCATGTATACCGTCTTAACTATGTTAACTGTGAGACAATTGTTTAAAGACTCGATTCTTTAAAGACTATAGATATAGACCTTGCGTGAAAGTGCATTTATAAGATAGGGAAAAAAAGAAACTTCTGATAACATTTGAAAACATTTGAAGGCATATAATTACTTTTTATTAGCACTTCAACTGTAAAGTGATTATACTGACTTTGGTAATTGTAATCAAATAACAAACATTTAAAATGTAATGCATTACATTTCTTTGTTCCCAGTAAATAAATACAGTAACATGTTATACCTGGCTGTGGTGTCAGTTGAAATCACATCACACATCGGACAAAAATGTACTTCTCACTTCACAGGACTTTTAAATGTGCTATATTTGTTGCTGCCAGTCAGGCTGTAATGGTGTGGTGAAGATTTTCTTGGTCCCCTTAATAAAGGGGTGTGTCATGCAGTTTAGCTTCAACTTGCCAAAACGACCAAAACATGCCTACTTGAAACCAGTAGGACCTAAATTTGGTGTCTAACATGTTTCATCAGAGTTGGAGCTAAAGTCTCCAGGACAAGTTTTCGACAAACCTGCCTTAGTATCAATGAAGTATTGTGTAAATACACCAGCCAGCCTGAGTATTGTTGCTGACCATCTTCATCCTTTCTGCGGCCCGGAGCTGGCGCGATTGAATCTTCATTATATAAAACCTCACCTTTGTTAACAGTATAACAACCATTTGTGTTGATGAAACAGCAAACGCAGGCTACTATACAAACACAAAGTGTACATTAGCGAGCCTTTGTTCTAGTGCAGACACCAGCGGTCAAGTGAGAAGTTTGGGGGGCGTGGTTGATTTGATGTACAAGCGTTTGGTTGAAAGTTCGATTCCGCAGCTCCTCCCCTGGCTCCATCAGGCAGTCCTTCTGCGCATGCCCAGGCTTCAATTTCAGCAGTCTTTTGCGACAGTTTGTGCCTATCACGAGGCGATTTGTCGCGTCGTCCATATTTTTTACAGTCATTGCCCCAGATTACTAAAAGGACTAAGCCGGAAAGAAAATGAATGAATAAATGAACAGCCCTCACTGTGGACCAGAGAGGGAATTGAGATTGATAAAGTAGAAGCTCATTCACAAATAAAACTAACTATAACAGTAACGATATTAGCGCAAAATACCAACTGACAAAAATAAAAAATCATCTGCAACTATAAACCTTCAAGCTTTTTAAAGCACAATGGATTCAGATTCTGTTAATTCATTCATTTTCCTTCAGCTTAGTTCCTTTATTAATCAGGAGTCGCCACAGCGGAATGAACCGCCAAATTATCCAGCATACGTTTTTAGACAGCAGATGCTCTTCCAGCTGCAACCCAGTACTGGGAAACACCCATACACACTCATTCACACACATACACTTCGGACAGAACATGCAAACCCCACACAGAAATGCCAACTGACCCAGTTGGGACTTGAACCAGCGACCTTGCTATGAGTGCCACAGTGTCGCCTCAGATTCTGGTAAACGGTGTTAATTTCTTCAACAACAATGAGGGCGAAAAAGGTTGCACGCAAACAGAAACCACGGTAGTAACTTGACAAAGCAATGAACATGCGAGATGTGATCAGCTCAGCTAATAAATGAACAATGTATTATCGTTAATCAAAAATGACGAGACGAGTTTACTAAAGCCTAGTTCACACTACAGGATTTTAAGCCTGATTTGAGCCCGATTTGGAAGTAAACGAGCTCGCAGACAGATCGGACTGTGATCGGGGAAAAATCTGGGTGTGCTCGAAGCTCGGCAGTCTTTATGTGTGAACTACTGAACAACGCATCAAAGAGGCTTGTTGACGCGTCGCTGACACCTTGCAGATGAAAATCCAATATCTAGCATGCTGAATATTCCAGAGCAGTCGGTAGACTCGACCCCACGTGGGGTCAGATGTAATGACTAGCTGCAGCCAATGAGAGAGCATATTAGCATGAGCTGAATGGCTGTGTGCTCAGGAGCTCAACAGAAATGTCTGTGACTGTCCAAAATGGGTGATGTGCGATACCACTGGTTTCCTATCCGATCCGATACTAAGTAAATGAAGGCAAGTATCGACGATACAGATCCGATACTGCCCAAAAATGACTGTTTGGAAAATAAAGTAACAAGTAGTGTACTTAAAAGTGTCACTTCATACTGAATACGAGACATATTACGGGTTATTCTTGTTTATTGATGAAGAATTATCATACAAAAAAGAGCCAACTTACATATTTATTGACGCAGAAGTATAAATCGGCCTTTATTATATTATAAATGACATCCAAAATCAAGAGCGTCTGTGCTCCTTCTGACACCTTCAAATGACACCCCACGTTCACTGCGT
The DNA here is from genome assembly GCA_903798205.1 of Danio tinwini. Lineage (NCBI taxonomy): Eukaryota > Metazoa > Chordata > Actinopteri > Cypriniformes > Danionidae > Danio > Danio tinwini. The sequence continues at coordinate 4,061,789 of CAIGQZ010032451.1, read as the reverse complement.
GTCAGGATTGCCTTCTGAGGCGCAAGTCATTTATTAGATGAAGAAAAGATTGACGCAGCAATTTCAGTATTTTCTCTTGATATTTGGCGCCAGTTAATCAGGAAATGACGATTTTGTTCGCTTCGACTCGCTGGATGGAAACGCTGCTGTATTCGCACGTCTTTAATGCGATAATCCATTTTTGCGCATAAAGTTTATTCACCTTTTTGGATGGAAACATAGCTAGTGATGTCATCAGCACACAAGTGTGCAGCTTTTTCTGCCGGCTTCTGCCTCAGCATTTCAATGGTTGTGGTTTGGTAGATTGACAGAGCTGTTGGGAAACCAGTTGTTTTCAGATCATGTAGTGTGTGACCCCCTCCCAACCCGTTGTAGATCATTTACGTAGCGTCGCGTAGTGTGAACACCACATCGATTTAAAGACACAAAATCAAGTCATGTAGTGTGAAGAGCACAGCAATCTGTTTAAAGTCAATAAATCTGCTGATGTTTAAAGTCATGTAGAGTGAACTAGGCTTAAAGATCTGACAGACGGTCCAGGAAGAGACAGAAAACGAAACAGGTGCTTAAGGTTTGTGAATTCAATTTAATTCTTAAAGCTGTATGTTTGGAGGAAAGAGGCATTTTATACAGCAAGGTATCCGAACATACATAAAAAAAATAAAAGTATACACTGATAGACCAATAGGGCAACATGCTCTTACAACACAGCAGTGCTTCAGCACTTACAATAGTGAAAAAGAACAACAACAGCTCTTACATGGAAACATAAAAAAGAAATCAAATGGTCTGTATGGTAAAACAATTGTGCACTCAAATTGTAAACGGCTGACCATCCATGCAGTGCATCTGGTTAGAATTTAAAAGATCCTTTCAGCAGAGGTTTAGACACATGCTCATGTCTCTTGTCTGTAATAGGCTATATAAACCAGGAACCATTTGTGCATTTATTTGTGCAGAGATAAACGCTGATAATTTTAACCGAGATCTTTACGTATACTTCTGTTTATTATGCTTTGTAACGCAACGTCTATTATAGTTTCCATTGCAGTTAAATAAATAACGTAAATGCACTCCTTAGCTTTACGAAAACAAAATATTCGTCACATTTTAGGACCAGTCGCAGCACTCCTTTAAGATCATAACTGATTCTCATATCAATGCCCAACAAAACAAAACTAGGAAAACGTACAGTCAATGAACATATCAATAGTGTCCTATTCACATATTTCCTTAAAAAGAATGTATGTTCACGCAGTATGCTCACTTGTACTGAGGCTAGCTGTGCTTGGCAACAGTTTGAGGAACCGTGTCCTCTTAAAACTCTACAACCCGTACAACGCGCAGTCAGGAGAGGGAGGGGAAAAGGCCTGCGTTAAAGCGCTAACACTCTTAAAGAGAGAGTCTTACAGTAACGAAATAAACCACGTCACGAACAGACTGGAAGTATCTACATATTTATCTTAACACGCGAGTTTGGTGGACTCTCTTAAGGCAGCTAGTATCGTGTAGACTTGAAGTGATGATGAATAAACTGATCTTATAAATCGTATGTCTCTGAGAACAAATCCACTACAGCACATATATACGTTACCTATAACCTATTGAACCTTAAATACAATCTAAAGGATGATAAAACACAGATTTGCTTCCGCGTTCAGTGCTGATAGTTTCGACCTTTGTGTTTTAGTACAAAGACCATGCTGGAAAGCATTTAAAACGTGTATGTATGTTAACTAAACAAGGGGGGGTGTAAAATGCTTTGATATTGATATTGTTTAGTTTTCAATAACAGGCCTTCTTACCTGCATTCAGTGCAACAATCTAGACCTTCGACTGACTTTTTATTCCCTATCTCTCCTTTCTTCTCGCAGCCAAGAGGTTTGGGGGATCTGAGAAACATTAACATTGTCATCTGGATGATAACCAGAGTGTACAGCATGACTGTGCATAATAAAACTTTCCTTCAGATATGTGGTGATAAAGTAAAGCGGGCGAAGGGGGAACATGCAGCTCTCGTCCCAGATCAGGTCTCCACTTTCCCGAAGGTTCCCTCTGGTGGTCTGTACTGCTTAGGGAAGGTCTTCAGCTGGAGCGAGTTGAAGGCATATTTGCGGCTGCCCACGTTTTTCATGGTGTTTTCTCGTCTGCAGCCCTCACTGTGGACCGGAGAGATAATTAATATTATTCACTGTAAAAAAAAAAAAAATGCTGGGTTCCACACAATTGATTTGCGCATGGACAACATAAAGGAATAATTTATCAGAGTTCATTTATTAGTTTTTACACATTTAAGCTAATTGAACATAAAACAATTAAGTGGTCCCAAAAAAAAAGCTCAAGAATTGTGTTGTTTCAGCTCATTTTACAAACAGCAAACGCCACTTTTTGAGTGTAAAAGCTTGTTCACAATATAAGCCAGTGGTGGGGGCGACGCGGTGGCACAGTGGGTAGCACGTTCGCCTCACAGCAAGAAGGTCACTGGTTCGAGCTTCAGCTGGGTCAGTTGGCGTTTCTGTGTGGAGTTTGCATGTTCTCCCCGTGTTGGTGTGGGTTTCCTCCGGGAGCTCCGGTTTCCCCCACAGGTGAATTGGGTGTGCTAAAATTGACCGTAGTGTATGAGTGTGTATGAATGAGTGTGGATGTTTCCCAGTGATGGGTTGCGGCTGGAAGGTAAAACATGCTGGATAAGGTGGCAGTTCATTCCGCTGTGGCGACCCCAGATTAATAAAGGGACTGAGCCGAAAAGAAAATGAATGAATGAATAACAGTTATGATATTAGCGCAAAACACCAACTAAAAGGCCCCAATATACTTCAAACGAAAACGAAAAAAAGAGCTGAAATGACATCATTTCGAACTAAATCTGGCCAAAACCAAGTTTTTTTTTTGCCATTTTCAGCAGTTTGAAACCGCAAACTATGTGAAGGTGTTCATTTTGGTCCTAAACACCTTTGAGCTGAAAAATATCTAGCACAACAACACCAATTTAGTAACATATAAACACTGGAGGGTCGAGTCGCAGTGCTGATGCATATGTATCTAGGGTTGTGTATGGGCCAGGGCCTCACGCAGGCATGTGCACACATAGGGCTCAACCTGTGCAGTGTACATGCCCTTTTGAGTCTGGGATATAAAGTGCCCTTTCAAAATAAATGTAAGTGCCCCTCCTACCCCCTGCTCTTCAGTTCGCAATCCTCCCGCTGTTCAGTTGGTGATCCCCTCGCGCTTCGCAATTGCCCATCCCCCAGCCCCCACTCTTCAGTTCGCAATCCTACACCAACCAAGCCATGTTCCAATGTTGTGCCCTCATCTTCTACTCTGTACATGCCCTTTGGAAAGCCTCTGCACGGGCCTGGCTTCACGATACATGGGTCACGATACAATATATCATGATATATTGCGATACAATAAATATTGTGATATATTGCAATAGTTTGTATAAGTATGTGTCAAATTATATTGACAACTTGATAAAGTCGACAGACAAATTAAAATTACAATTTATTTTCCATTCATTCCAATTCATTAGAACTGCACAGTGTGATTGAACAGAGAACTATATATATTGCAAAGCTTACTAATCGCTTTTTTTTGGTCTAATTCAGTACTTCCGGGTATAGCATTAAAACCAAAGTGCAGCCACACGTCAGCTCTAAAAGCTGGAGGCACCTTTATATTTTGTAGCCAAATATTATTTACTGTCATCATAGATAAAATAAATCAGTTATTAGAGATGAGTTATTAAAACTATTATGTTTGAAATGTGTTGAAAAAATCTCTCTTCATTAAACAGAAATTGGGGAAAAAATAAACGGGGCTAATAATTCAGGGGGGCTAATAATTCTGACTTCAACTGTATTATTTACTATTAATTAATAATAAATGTATTATTCAACTTATTTAAATATATATATCCACACCTGATCCCGATCGACACATTAATAATTCTAATTCTTTGTTTTAAGCATGATGATAGGTCACCGTGGATCGTTCGTTATTAACAACAGATTCATACCTCAGCTTTTACATATACAGGAAAAAGAAACGTTGACACTTCAGCCTGAATGGCAGCTATGTAATGTTTACTTGGCCTTTTTCTTTGCACTGTGCAAAAACACAATAGCATCTACTGTGCCTGGATTCGGGCGATTCTACCTCACTTTGACCAGCTACGCTAAACACGACCAGCTGCACTAAATGAGCGTTCGCTCGCACCGCTTGTTGCAGGAATGCACACGCTTCTCCTTGCAAGGCGATGCAGTCGTGTAAATAAGCGATCTTGTTTCTCCGAGAATGATAGCAGATTTTCCTCTGATGACTCCTCTAACTGAAAGTTTGCACAGTACTCTTGCACTTCATCCATTATTTTGGGCATCTCAACTTCAAATTCTGCAAAGTCCACTCTATGCTCTTTTGCTGGTCAACTGCTATGACCCGCGACCCACCCGCAATTAATCATAATGTATTTTTTTATTAGCCGACCCGTGGATTATCCACAGCGCCCGCGGATATAACCGCCATCCGCACATCACTAATGTGCAAATTCCAACTTAAATGTTTTTAATAGTGGTTTGGAATTATTAAAAAAATTAAAAGCATTTTTCTGTAAAGAAATTGTACTACATAATTTGTATTGTATATAAAGTTGTTATTTTTTGTATATAAATATTTATATATCAAATTTGTATTTGTATTTTATTGAAAAAACTATTGAAACCTTGAATTGATATGAAATTAAAGCCAAATGTTACGCTACAAATTTAAACTTGATATCACAAAAACAGGTTCTCATAAAATTGTGTGCTATACCACAAATGGCCACCAGGTGAAAAAGGTTTTCTTTTTTTTTAAAGTGTATAGATCGGTATGTGTAACAGCTCCAAATTAATCTTTTTCTAAATTGTGCCTCCTTTGTCTTCTTTTCATCTGTAAAAAACATTTAAGGAAAAACAGATAAAAATTATTATGCTAAACACTGCGGTAAATCAAGTCTCACCTGCGCATACAGTCGAGAGCCTGTGTAAAGACCTGCGGGGCCATGCAGTGCTCACTTTGGAGGATCTGACACTGCTCCAGTGTCACCGACATGGCCGTACGATCCTTTGCACTCTTGCAGCTGGTCACACGCACACCATTCAGACGCCGACAAATCTTTAAAAAAAAGTGAGGGAAAAATTATCATTTGAATTCAGATCAATGTCTGCTACTCTGTGGGTCAATGCATTTATTATGAAGGGACAAAAGGTATAGTGGCCTCCCCAGTTAGAGGAATTATTATCTTTTCTTCTTCTTTTTCTTCTTCTTCTTATTATTATTATTAATATTATGTGTCTTATTATTATTAGCTCATTTAAATTCTGCCGAAGGCATTTGGAATATGTGTGCTACCCAAATAATGACTAAAAATAAGTCTTTGAGAACGGGTTTCTTAAGCGCATTAGACTAGGAGCTCATCTCCGGTTTCACAATGCATCACAAACTGCTTGAGAAACTGTTCTACTATGATAATTGGTGATGAAAATAAATGATGTTGTGTTTACTAACTGTTTGTTCAGTACAACATGAATTTTGAACTGTAGATGACCTTAACTCGACTAAAGTCATAACTGAACTAAACAGAAATGGAATTAAGACGTGGAGTATGCAGATATTAGTGGCATTATTGAAGTAAACACTGCAATCAAACTATTACCGTCATGTAGGACTTTGCCATATTTTCCAACAAGATTTACACACAAGGCCGTCAGTAAAGTATGACACATATACACACACACATGCACGCACACACACCCACACACACATCGCGAAATGCAGAAGTTTTTTTTCTTTCCATTCAGTGTGCTTTATTAAATTCTATAACACTCTCACCAGTCCTTACTCCTTATTTGCATCTAATACTCCAGTTTGACACCGGGGTATGAATGAAATGTTCATGAGTGAATGTGAAACTGCCGAACTGCAGTTAAAGTCACCCAAAATACAGGAAACTCTTACATGAAAGCACTTCATGTAAACACCTTAATTATATTATTGTCTATTAAGGCAAATAACTAGATTACAGATGTTTATGTAAGCGTAGTCAGTAGTGTCTTCAAAGTAAGTGAAAGATCCAGAAGGGCATCCTGCTGATTTGATTCCGAAGGGCACTTTTTTGTCAGACGGCTCACCGGTCAGATATACATCTGCGCTAAAATATCAAGGTGAAAGTCATCATAGCTTGCGTAGAACAGACCCAGCTCCCAACCCAACTTTGAGAATAGATTAATGGGGATATTTATTTTTAATCGCCCAAAAAAAGTCTTGCGTTAACGCTGATAACGGCCCACCACTAATATATATATATATATATATATATATATATATATATATATATAATTGGGATACATCAGCATTTAGACATGAAGTGAAGTTAGAGAGAAAGAGAGGAGGATGAGATCTGGAAAGGTCTGTGAGCTAGATGGCTGAAGTGCAACAAATCTATACGTCGGTGCACTACTGATGAGGCTTTTGACTCTGACAGAATTTTTTCATTTTTTTACCAATATACATTAGGCCTAAACAATCAATTGCATTTGTGATAATATGGTGATATTCACATGAAATACTGAGGGTGCTCTACACAGGTGGGCTTCACAAACCACCTGTAAGATGCACTCTCCTCCTCTCCATATGCACCAGACATTTTGTAGGTGACGCACTCTAATCCTCTCCATATGCACCAGACACCTTCTTATAAACACCCAATAAGTCCTGGAAAATACTGTGCAATTCTGAGTGTGCTCCACACAGGTAAGTGGGCATGACAAACCAC
>CAIGQZ010032451.1:4020930-4034591 GCA_903798205.1 Danio tinwini | reverse complement strand
TAGTGAAACTTTTTTTTTCTTAATCATGTGCAACTGCCCTTTAGTAAAAAAAATTGTATTTGCTATATAATATATATAATATATTTCTATGACTGTCTACTGAATACCTTTACTTTTGCAGAGAAAAAGTTATTTAATTACTGCTACTTTGTAACTAATTACACCCAATACTGCTTATAATCCCGAAAACGCAGTCTTTTAGGTCATATGAGTAGTAGTTGACCAATATATTGCTAAGCCAGGTTTTTTTAATTTTCATCAGTATCATGCATCATTCTGCTGTTGGCTGATGTGCCACTTTTATTGACACCATTTGGGACTTTATTTCCACTGACATAAAATGCTAGTGTCTGAGCGCAAAAGCTCCATATGTTACTGCTACTGCTAGCAATATTCATATTACAACCAAAAAATTAATTCATTCATTTCCTTCGTCTTAGTCCTTTCTTATCAGGGGTCGCCACAGTGGAATGAACCGCCAACAATTCCAGCATAATTTTTACGCAGCAGATGCAACCCAGTACTGGGAAACACCCATACACTCTCGCATTCTCTCTCTCACACACACACACACACACACACACACACACACACACACACACACACACACACACACACTATGGCCAATTTAGTTCATCCAATTCTCCGATACGGCACGTTTTTGGACTGTGAGGGAAACCGGAGCACCCAGAGGAAACCCTCACGAACACAAAGAGAACATGCTAACTCCACACAGAAACGCCAGCTGGCCCTGTTGAGTGAGCCACCATGTAAATATATTGTGTTTAATAGTTGTTTGACCACTCATCATGAGAGTCCAGTGAGCCTTTGAATGTCCTCACCCACTCCTCCTCCTGCCAGGTTAAGTTGACGGACGCTCTGTTCCCCTTTCCGCTCCATTTGGCCTGTGGGGAGCCCTGGTCGTTCCTCAGCACCACACGCTCAGTGTCATGGGCGGACGGAGAGCCTCTGGAGGCGATGAACTCTGGCCGTGCAGCACTCAGAGCCTGGATAGCTGTGGTTAACAGCTTACTGTCACACACTGTGACCAGCTGCCGCGTCTGCGACAGACACAGAGGATGAACACACTTATTAAGTGGATCTGAATAGCTTTTTACTTGGTACAGAAAACACTTTACAATAAACTCTTTTCACATTTCCAGGGTTCGGTTTCCTTGAATATTTTGTCCGTAAAGTAATGAAATTTGCCCTGCGCGCTCGCGGTTTTTAATGGCCCGTTTCCACTGAGTGGTACGGTACGGTACGGATCGGTTCGGTAAGCTTTTATGGCCGTTTCCACTGTCAAAAGCGTACCGAACCGATCCGTACCGTACCACTTTTTCGGCACCCTTTCGAAAGGGTACCAAAGACGAGAAAGGGTACTAAAAGGTGGAGCTACACGCGCAGCTGAACGCTGATTGGTTTACGAAGATATGTCACAATTTCGTGGAGCTAGCTAGAATGAAAACAATGGAGCCGCCATGTTTTCAATACACAACCGAGACAACTATATGCATTATAATAACGATACATGGATGACCCGGGCTCAAAACAAACCTTGTCGTTGTCTTGATGAACAGCCACAAAGCCAAGAATCTGCCGTGTCCTGTTGTTGTTTTACGAGGCCGTCTAAAAGTGCGAGCGGTTTTCGCTTTCTCCAGGGAGCTCGCAATCGCGTCTAGATTTGATATAACAAACTTCTTGAGCTGATAATAATAACGTGTGTGTGTGATTAATGAAGCGTCTTCGACATCTGATCCAGAAAGAAAAGGACAAACGCGAGAGTGAAGCGCAGAAAAAAGGAGAAGCCCAACAGGATTACAAGGATTCCTGACATGAGCAAATAGTTTCAGCCACCCGAACAAACTGCCATGTTTATCATCACCTTTTGGACTATTATGAACTCGGAATGACGGAAATTCTTTCTAACAGAGGCTACATGTGCTAGTGAAGATTACAGACACAGATGAAAGGTTAGCTCTGACTGGGCTACTGTATATGTTACGTGTTGTTTTTGAACTCAAATAAGGACTTAATGTATGCTGTGTGTAGGTTTTCTGTAAGTGGTAACATATCGGAGACTGTAAGGGTCTGTATGTGTTCATATATGTTGCATTTATTTATTTATTTGATATAATTGCAGACGTTACAGTAGGCTGTAACACTGTCATTGATCTGCAGTTATAATCAAATCATGTTCATAGAAATGTTGGAAATAAACATTTATAAACAAGTATTAATATGTTTAAAGCATCTTTTTTGTTAGAAGAGCTTCTCATATGATGTGAACGACCTGTACAGCTGTACAGAACGAGAATGACATCGACTGAAACTCTCTGTAGTACACCACGCCCACCAAAAGGGCACCCTTTGTAGTGGAAACGCAAGCTTGATAAAGGTGACCCCTACCGACCCGAACCGTACCGTACTGTACCACTCAGTGGAAACGAGCCACAAAAAAAACTTTCGGTGCGTTAATCTAGTCAATACTATTATTCAAGGTAATGATTCGCACTCATCAAGTAATTGTTTCTTGCTGTTTTTATTTTTACATTCTTCTGGTGATTCAAAAACACAAAAGCCTTCCTCAGTGTGTAACACAATCCTCTCACTCCACCCTTTTATCCCACAGTCAATCACACAGCGTCATTAGTTAGACGACTACTCAATGATCAGAAAAACAATCTCATTCTCATTTCATCATTCCATGATTAATCACATAAGGACTATTTACCTTCATATTTAAAACATTATTTTGTTAGAGGATTGTGTTACACACTGAGGAAGGCATTGTGCATATCGCAGGATATGCAATGTTGGGACGATAGTTTAATATGGAGTTTAATCATAATGGAGTAAAAGTTTATCATCTGCATGCATTTTTAAAGAGATAGTTCACCCAAAAAGTACTTACCATTTTCATTACAGCCTTCACTTGTTTCAAACATTTATTTATTTTTTTATTTTATTTATTGATTTTTTTTTTGTAAATCAACACAATAAGATTAAAATTGAATAACTCCTATAGTATTGAAACAAGTGACGTGTGAGTAAATAGTTTTGTAAAAATACATTTTAATCTTTGAGTAAACTGTCCCTTTAAGGCCTGAGACTGTGTGAACATTTCAATAATTCAAATTTTAAAACATCCGGCCACAAGACATTTTTTGTAACTTTATTAAAGATTAAATAATATACGATGACGACTGTTGATTATTCAATATCTGTATCTGAATAGTGAATACCTGAAAACTATCATTTACTTTTATCTTTACTGTATTTTATTTATCTATGTGTGTAATTTAGTTATGTATTATTCGAGATTCACCCCTCTACAAAAACCCCCCAATCAATCCAAATAAACCTGTTAAATCATCTGCTGAAATTGTATTCACATCCTAATGAATATCACAGAAATACAAAATATTTTAATGTCAGATTTTTACAATATCGCGCAGCCCCAATTCAAGTGTACAGATAGTTCATCACCTTAGAATTATAAGGTTCTATCTGGCATTTTTGTCAAAACGGAGTTATTGACATATTCTTATTAAATGACAACTTATTTACATTATGTGATGTTTTTTTTTAATAAGTTCTTTACATTTTAAGACTTTTTATTTAAAAAACAAAAGCAGTTTATCTATAAAGTAGAACTCTAAAAATGCTGATTGGCTCACAGAAAGAACCTTACAGAGCCAAGCTAATTCACGTACGAGAACCAATCAGAATCAGCTTACTTTTCATTTCATTTCACCAGACTGCAATTTAATTTCAATTTATTATAATCTTCTATGTGAAGCTGCTTTGACACAATCTACATTGCTATACAAATAAAGGTGCATTAAATTGAACTGCTCTATTGACAGCGGGAAAGACCAGAAAGACAAAAATCACACAAAATCTCGGCTAAATAATGCCGCACCACACAAAATTGAGACGTGATGATTTAGAAGCATTTGACATTGAGATGAAACGACATTTTACATTGTTGAAAAAGAAACAAATATTAAAAAAATGTATATATTAAATGTGAAATTGTCAGTGTTTTTCAAACTCATTTGCTCATTGTCTGTTTTCTTTCAAAGTCTCTAAATTTAATATTAAGCCTTCAAGAGCAAATACTTAAATCATGGGGCATATAATTCAATAAATATAATTCAATAAATCATAAAAAGTATAAAATTAAATAAATATTAACATATTAATTAGATAAAATTAGCATCTGCACTGCACAAAATATTTAGCCTTGTATGCTTAATTTGAACAAGTAAAAAAAATCATCATCCTAAAACATAAAATAAATGTTACCGAAAGCAAAAATGTAACTTGCCTAAGCATCAACATATTGTTAAAACACCAAATTACATATTTTTAAATTATATTTCTTAAAAAGCAATGCTTCAATGAATGATCTGTCAGAAAGAACCTTATAATTCCAAGTGAAAATAACTTTTCAGAATTAGGTTTTATCTTCATTTACCGTGGTTATTTTTTTACTCCAATTTGCAAATGTAAGAGAACTTTGATAATTTACGTTCAGAGTACAGTTAGGGTCTCTGTCATGTCAATGTATGAAAGAGCACTGTTATGCACATATTGTTTGCTATATGGAACGCCAAAACTTTGAACTCAAAATCATTTAGAACGCAGATAGAACCTTATATTCTTATATTCCAAGGTGACGGATTAGTTAAACTAATTTCCATGACTTTTCCAAAACTTTGTGCGTTTTTCTGTTTTTCCAAAACTTTTCCAGGCCTGGAAAGTGCCATGTCAAAATTCCATGACTTTTCCCAGATTTTCCATGACCATATGGTATATTCTTGACAAATTAGGTGTATTCACTTATCATTCTGTCAAATAAAAAAGAAAAAAGCCTTTCAATCCAACCTGCAGTGAAGATTTCAGCCAGTTCATGGCAGTTTTGTGTGCCATATGCAATAGACAGGCAAAAAACAAACCACAAGTGATCCTAACCTTGTCAGTGAGGATTGCGAGGGTCCTCTCCAATGCATTAGTAGATCGTTCTTTAGCAGCGCGGGACAGACGCTCAGTGTAGTAGCTGACCTGCGTCTTCAGAGTGTTGATATGAGAAATGATTTCTTTCGCTTTCAGCACATCCTGCGGCTGGTAGCGCATAAAGAGAGGAGCTGACTCTCCAACACTGAAACCAGACATACAATTAACAACAAAACAAAACGACAACATTCATTATCGCTTGCTAAGTTACACAAAAAGTGACTGCACTGCAGATGAGATGTGTGATACACAAGCGCGCACACACACACACAGAAATACATACACAAATGCCAACTGAATGAGCGGGAGAGCGGTTTCGTACTAACTGGTCATTTCGAAAACACAAATGTTGGTGCAAATACAAACGATCCTTCACATTTAATGGAAGTGACGTACAGGACTCTACACAGACTGATCACAAACAGGATGAAACACCATCACGTATGAAAGGAAAACGGTCAATAACCCTGAAACTCACCCTTCGCCTTCAAACGCACTGATAGGAAAAAAAACAACAACATAAGGGCAACCCATTACAAACGCAGTCATGTAATCAATGCAAAATGACTTCTTAATACATAATAAAAATAAATAAAAGTCCCTCTCATGACAAGAATAAAGCATTCTCAGTATTGTACCTTTATGGCTCGTTTCCACTGAGAGGTACGGTATGGTATGGTATGGTTTGGGTCGGTACGGGTCACCTTTATCAAGCTTGCGTTTCCACTACCAAGGGCACCCTTTTGGTGGGCATGGTGTATGACAGAGAGTTTTAGACGACGTCTTGTTTACTCAAGGAAATGTCACAGTAACACCGTACAGGTTGTTCACACATCATATGAGAAGCACTTCTCACAACACAGATGCTTTATACACATAAGTACTTGTGTATAAATGTATATTACTAACCTTTCTATGAACATGATTTGATTATAACTGCAGATCAATGACAGTGTGAAATAGCCTACTGTAACGTCTGCAATTATATAAAATAAATAAATAAATGAACAAATATGAACACATAAAGACCCTTACAGTCTCATATATGTTACCAATTACAGAAAAACTACACACACATACATTTAGTCCTTATTTAGGTTAAAAAAACAACACAAAATATAGCCCACAGTCAGTGCAAACCTCTGTAATCTTCAGCAGCACGTGTAGCCTCTTGTTAGAAAGTAATTACGTCATTCCGAGTTCATAATAGTCCAAAAGGTGATGATAACAGTTAAACATGGCAGTTTGTTCATGTTTTAGGTTGCAGAAGCATCATTTGCTGCTATTTTGTCAGGCTTCTCCTTTGTTTTCGCTCTTCAATCTCCGCATTGTCCGCATCTGAATGGATCGGACATCAGATCGCTTCAATGATCACGCGCACGTTAAAAATATGAGCTCAAAAAGTTTGTTAATTCAAATATAGACGCGATCGCAAGCTCTCTGGACAAAGCGAAACCGATCGCACTTTTAGATGAGCTCGTAATATACAGGACACGGCAGAATTTGTTCTTCTTGGCTTTGGGGCTGTTCATCAAGACGACAACAAGGTTTGTTTGAGCTCGGGTCAACCATGGCTTGTTATTATATGCATAAAGTATTACGATAATGTCTCTGCTGTGTATTTAAAAACATGGCGGTTTCATTGTTTTGATTCTGGCTAGCTCCACGAGCTTGTGACGTATTTCTGTAGCCAATCAGCGTTCAGCTGCACATGTAGCTTCACCTTTTGGTACCCTTTCTTGTGTTTGGTACTCTTTCGAAAGGGTGCTGAAAAAGTGGTACGGTACGGTTCGGTACGCCTTTTGACAGTGGAAACTCAGTGGAAACGAGCCATTATATCTCTCATTTTCAACATACAAACTTGTCATTTCAAGATATTAGGCTGCAACTCTGAGAAAAAAATGTATAATTGCAAGAATTGGCAGGGTTTTATTGGTACGTCACAATTCTGTTCTTTTTACTTTGAAATGAAAAAAAAATTGCAATTCACTTGATAAAAACACAAAACAAAACCAAAAACGTAAATTACACTGTAAAACATGCTGGATTCCACACAATTAATGCATGTTGTCCCAACACAAATCTTTTAAGTTAACTAATAACTATTTAGTAGATTAAACATAAAACAATTAAGTTGTCCCCCCAAAAATCTCAAGAATTAAATGTTATTTCAGCTCATTTTAATCCAATTCAATTCAATCCAATTCAAGTTTATTTGTATAACAATAGTTATTGTATTACAGTCAGAAAAGTTAGTAGTTTCCATGACTGAATAAATTGATAATTACTTGAATTAACTAGTAACTAATAGTTTTTAACAGAAGTTATTATATATAAGCATTGTTAACATGATGTTATATAGTATATAGTTGATGTCTACAGTTGAAGTCAAGAATTATTATTAGCCCCCCCTTTCAATTTCTCTTTTCTTTTTTTAAACATTTCCCAAATGATGTTCAACAGAGCAAGGAAATGTTCACAGCATGTCTGATAATTTTTTTTATTCTGGAGAAAGTCTTATTTGTTTTATTTCGGCTAGAACAAAAACTGTTTAAAATTTTAAGCAAATGTTTTGCCTAATTACCCTAACCTGCATTGTTAACCTAAATAACCTAGTTAAGCCTTTTAATGTCACTTTAAGCTGTGTAGAAGTGTCTTGAAAAATATCTAATAAAATAGTATTTACTGTCATCATGACAAAGATAAAATAAATCAATTATTAGAGATGAGTTATTAAAACTATTATGTTTAGAAATGTGTTGAAGAAAATCTCTCCGTTAAACAGAAATTGGGGGAAAAAATAAACAGGGGGGCTAATTATTCTGACTTCAACTGTATGTGAACATGTTCAATGAAGAGTACTTGTGAATGAAACATTTATTTAAATAAGTCATTTGAACAAGCTGCACAAAACTCTTTTTGAGTGTAGTTAAAATGAGCTTCCATACATTTACACCAAGAACAATAACAATGAATATATTATACCATATGTATATGTAAATGTTTATAACAACATTCTGGAATAAGGACCGCAATTATTACTACAGTATTGCCATCTGGAATGGCAAAGAAAGCATTCTTGCAGGACTCCCAGAGTTCAACAAGATTCTTTGGATTCATCTTCAATGCCTCCTCCTTCATCTTACCCCAGACATGCTCAATAATGTTCATTTTTGGTGACTAGGCTGGCCAATCCTGGAGCATTTTGACCTTCTTTGCTTTCAGGAACGTTGATGTGGAGGCTGAAGTATGAGAAGGAGCGCTATCCCACTGAAGAATTTGCCCTCTCCTGTGATTTGTAATGTAATGGGCAGCACAAAAGTCTTGATACATCAGGCTGTTGATGTTGCCATCCACTATGCAGATCTCTCGTACGTCCCCAAACTGAATGTAACCCCAAACCATGGTTTTTCCTTCACCAAACTTGACTGATTTCTCTGAGAATCTTGCGTCCATACGGGTTCCAATAGGTCTTCTGTAGTATTTGTGTGGATTGGGATGCACTTCAACAGATATGTGAAAAGCCACTTTTCCAAATGATCAACTAGAAGTCAAGTTATTATTTGTGGCTCTTACAACTGGGGTCGACAACAAGACTTTTTGTCAGGTAGTGTAGTTTCCATATATAATAAATTGATAAAATAAATACATTCACAAAACACAAAAGCTATAAATGCAAAAATAAATCCATTCACAAAGGCTTTGATTCATATTGTTTACAAAACTGTTTAAATAAAGGGTCTTACTGTTTTTTGGCCTCCTCAAACTTCTGAATGAGTTTCCTTAGTCCACTGCCCTTAAAGCCCTGATGGTGCGCAGCAGGAGCCCCTGTGGTCACCACGTCATACGTGCGATCTGTTCAGAAATTTTGTAAAAGAAGTATGTAAAGATCGCCCCATTCTGGTGTACAATAGTAAGAAGAGTCGATGGGAAAATTATCTTGCTAGTCCTGACATCATTTAAAGGTGCAGTATGTAAGTTTGACACCCAGTGGTTGACCCAGGTATTGCACTCCTGTATCAAAATAAATACAAGGGCAGGATGCCAGATTGAGTACAGGAGCAAGTGATTTAAACTGTGTAATAAAAGCAACAACACGCGAAAGAGGGAATATTTTCCATATTAAAAGGAGTTTTGGTTCTAACCAACACCTTGAATTGATATTTTAGAAACGGCTTCTATTTCTCACAGCTGAACAACAGAAACCTATGACAGTGGTCACCTCAGGTAAACCTTGTGTGCTTTATTCAGTGCTAAATGCTAACAATGTGAGTTTGAATGCTGTTTTACAGGACATTTATTGCTATATATTGAAAGCAGCAGCAGATAGTTCACCTCAGATTTTGAAAATACAATAAACCGTTTGAAATTAAACTTTAGAACTAAACATATATCAGTGATCCAGCACCTACATTTAATGATGTTAAAGGGGGTTAACATGTATTAAATAGATTCTAAATCTTACCATTCCGTGAGTGAGTGCATATTCTGTGCTTTTGAATGGCTGTATTTAAATTTCTGTCGTGTTTCGTGTGGTGCAAACAGCCAAACTGCATCACTGCGTATTTCGTCACAAAGCATGTTGTTAGGACACGCGGTTACAATGTAACCTGCTCACGTTGGTAATATTAATATCATTTGCTAATTAATAACCTCATGTGGAACTGAATCTGTCTCATTTCGACATCTGATACAGTCCACTGACACTGTCGCATTTCGCTCATGGGCGCATGCTTTCAGAGTCTTTCTGGCATGGTAAAAACTTTTTCAAAGCAGATTATCTGACTTCAGCATTGTTTTTCAGTTAAACAAGTATGTTCACTTGGGATGTTTCTTAAATATCTGCACACATATTATAGTATTTTTATGCTTTAGAAGAGTTCAAACTTACATACAGCATTTTTAAATGAAAGAAGTTTGTCATGCTGATTGGACTCAAAATAAATATCATTGCTTAAACTATTTCTCAATTCCAACCAAGGTTACTTTAGCAAATGAAAACTAAAACAAAAGCTGCATTCCAAATGGCACACTATGCACTATGTACTTATGCACTTACACACTCAACATAGTATATGTATGTAGTGTTGTCCCAAATGGAACACTAATGTTTCTTTTACGAAGCGGAAATTCAAACCGTTTCCCTAATGACCTTTAACGGTTGCCAAATTAGTGAAATAAATGACTAACCTTCCAAATAATACCTGCCATGAGTAGAACCACATTCACCATCAGGAGGCGCTATAATCACTCTCAAAAGAGAATTTTCAACTGGTTCGGACCAAAGCAATCAGTGTGATGTGAAAATTACCCAAAGACTGCAGAAAATGCTACAATGTATTATTTGTTGCCCTTGGTCCGAACCAAATGAACTGAACTACAGATGTGAAAGCACCCTTATACACGCCCTTAATGCTTTTGTGCCCTGCCCTCAGTCTTTTAGTAGATTTATTAAATGAGAGACTTGCTTTGTTAACCAAACTAATGCTTCTAATTGGATTTGCATTGTAAACCTTAAATAAAAAGTTAAAATGTAATAATTTTCCTATTTTTTTTTAGTTACTTTACTCTCGATATCATTTCACATAAATTTAGATTTTGTATCAAATTATATGCAGAAATAGCAAAAAATGTAATGATTCGGTCTGGCCCTAATTATTGGTAATGACAGAACCATAATGACCATACTGCTGATGTACTACTGAAGAATGTTCTTTTGGAAAAGCAAATATTGAGCGCTGAAATCTCACCATAACCAGACTCGCCCTGCACTCTCATCCTCTGAACGTGGAGGTTTGTCGGCATAAACTCTAATTTCTTCTCTCCTTTCAGAGTGCTAGACTTGAAGGAAGCACCTGTGATGGAGAAATCAAACAATTACAATGTTGAAGTAACTTTAATCATAACTCTTTCACCTCCTCCTTGATTATACATGAAATCGTAAGCAGGTGTCACGACACTTACCCTTGTATTCGTGTAAATTACTGAGAGTCTCCTGATAGGTGAGGATGATAGTCTGGTACTGAGTGATGATCTGTCTCCTCAGATTCTCCCAGCAGGGCGACAACTCACCCAACTCTTCCAGCTCACACACCCTGCACACAGACACAAATGTGCAATAATATATTTAATCTTATTTCTAAATATAGAAACAGAGAATCAGAAATGGATAGTTATACGCATATAAATCAACTACAAGTTACTGTCAAATACACAGAGCAGCTGATTTCATTTGTCAGTTCACCATTTAGTGCTTAATCCTGTTCTGTGCATACACAGTTTAGTAATGTAAGGAGTGCCAACACTGTTCAGCAACCAAATAAACTCCTGAAAAATTATCACAGTAATGACAAATCGTCACCTTGGAATTATACTGTTCTATCTGCGTTCTGAATGATTTTGAGATATTGAGCTTTAAAGTTTTTGCATTCCATATAGCAAACAATGTGTGTAACAGTTCTACTTCATACATTAACATGACAGAGACCCTAAATGTACTCTGAATGTAATTTATAAATAAAATGTAAATTTATCCAATTTATATGTTAATATTTATTAAATTGTATGCTTTATATGATTTCTTGAATTATATTTTTTAAATTAAATGCACCATGTATTAAATTTTTAGTATTTGCCTTTCAAGGCTTAAGGCTCGTACACAGCAGGACGCTTTTCGTTTGCGTTTATCATCAGCATTTTGAGGCGTTTTTTCCGGATTTAAACCAAAGCGATTTTCACTGGCGTCGAGCAGAAGAGTGTGCAAAAACTCCTTGACGTTAGATGGCGCTACACAACTTTGTGTATGTATGACACTAGCTTGTAACACAGACGAAGAAGACAGAAAGTTGACATGCTTGTTGGTAAAGTTACTGGCGATTCGAACAAGCATGGATTGTTCAAGTAGCAGCTCCAGCTCTAGCGATGAAGAAATGATTATTGTTCAGCTGTGCAATACGCAGCTCCATGTTCATATCACCTCTAGGCATCTTGTTCAATGTGCGCTTGCATTGACAGTTTTGCACTTGAGCGCCTCCAAGGGGTGTTTACTGTTACTGAAAAAAAAGTGCCAATCTGATTGGTGGAGAAGGTTTTGACGCAGCATGTCAAAACAAAAAAACGATCATGAGGCGTTTTTTTAAAAATGACGCTTTTGCGCCTGCCGTTTTGCGCGTTGGTGTGCACGATCACATTGGTGCCCTTTATTTAGTCACAAGGCGTTAAACGTCAATGGAAAACATGAGCAAAAATCGTCTCCATGTGCACGGGCCTTTAATGTTAAATTTAAAGCATTAAAAGAACATGAGTTTAATAAACACTGAAAAATATTTGACTTACCATATATACACAAATAAAAATTATTCAAATTTAATCTAGAAATATGTTAATAGTCGTTTCTTTTTCAACAATGTAAAATGTAATTTCATCTCAATGTCAAAAAATGCTTCTAAATCATCACATTGACACACATCTCAATTTTTTTGTGTGGTGCGGCAGTATTTAGCTGACTCTGATTTTGTGTGATTTTGTCTTTCTGGTCTTTCCTGCTGTCAATAGACTGATTTCACGCAGCCACCATTATTAAAAGCGAAATCGAGGCTGCGGTGGGAAGAAACCCGGAAGTATTGCCTGAGTCACACAGGAATATTGTGTACCTGGCTGTATATCTTATCAGCGAAGAGAAAGTCCCACAAATTTATAATTTTACCACCTTCCGAGTGACCCGAAGGTTTGTTCTGAATGAATAGTGAAAATAAAAAGGGATATTGGACCTCATTTTCAGCTAAGTTAAGGGAAATGGCACTACTTAGCTAACGTTTTCTTTCCCAAACATCTTTTAGATGACATTCATCAAACTCTAGTTAATGAACTGATTCTTTTACTATATTAGACTTGTCACGATACAAAATTTTGATAATGAAATAAAATAAACACCCATTTCTCGTTAACATTTAAGCGCTGTTGATGGAGTTCTTAAACAGCACTGATTGGCCATTGTGTTCACGTTCTCAACAGAAATGACTGTGATTGGCTGTGAAGGTCATCAGTTCACCAAACTCACCGCTGTTTACTGAATGCAAACACAGATGAGCGATCTACTGATGAATTGACTGATCTTCACGGCTTTAAAACGATCCAATGTCTGTCTATGTGTGTTTTCAATCTGTGAAGAGCAATGAACTGATAACCTTCACAGTCATTCTGTTGAGCACTGGTGAATACTAAGGCAAATCAGCAGTGTTTTTAACCGCGGTCAGAGACACTTAAATGTTAGTGGGAAATGGACGTTTTTAAAACTTCAGTACCGGGACAACACTGTTACAGACAACACAAAGATGTGCTACAGAGGACTGCATTGTTTTATCGCTCACAGGGTTACATAGGCTGAAACAGGGAAGCATCCGCATGGTGTTTACCTGCTGTCATGAACTAAAGTCTAGGAGGACACTTAAGCGTATTATCCTTAAAGAGATTGTGATGTTGTTTTATGCCTAATATGCTTTTAATTTAATTATTATTAATTTAGTTTAAATTAAACTGAACTGAATGATATTAAAGTGATGTTTACACCATTTCTGCATTTTGAAGTCGCAGCAACAGCTGGAGGTTTGAAGTAGTGATGTGCGGATCGATACTAAAAT
>CAIGQZ010032451.1:3991571-4015930 GCA_903798205.1 Danio tinwini | reverse complement strand
ATTTTAGTATCGATCCGCACATCACTACTTCAAACCTCCAGCTGTTGCTGCGACTTCAAAATGCAGAAATGGTGTAAACATCACTTTAATATCATTCAGTTCAGTTTAATTTAAACTAAATTAATAATAATAATATAATATTATTATAATATTATAATATATAATATATATAATAATATCTCCAATACCAGCGTTGTACGTTTTAGAATCGATTATCTTATAAAAATATTGATATTTCAATCATTTGGAGTGAATATGTATTTTATTGGAAATAGAAATACAGCATAACCACAATTACCCTAATTTTCCGCCTGCCAAGTCATGTGCGTAATATGGCACTGTACAACTGCAGAGCACGCTAGCTAGCCACTCAGCCCGCTGGCACATGTTGTTCAGTCACGCTGTCATTGGATATGGGTGACCGCAAGCAAAGTATGTGTGGAGCTACTTCACTTCTATAAACTCAAATGATGCGGTTTGTGACATGTGTAACAAAACAGTGAGGTACTATGGTAATACCACAAACCTAATCGAACATCTACATATAAATCAGAAGACAGAATATGAAAGGCACAGGTGCTTCTAGGGCGAGACAGACATCGCTTTCAGAGACCTTAGGTGCAGCAGGCAGGCACTATCCAGGTACAGAGGGAGAAAATGTGGCGATGTGGCTGTATTTGGGGGGCTTGGGCTTTTTGTGACAATGATAAAACAACAGAAAAAGGTTAAAAACACTTTCAGGGGAACCGGATTAACATGTCACTAAAAGTAGAAGTGTGAATGTTTTTTTTTTAAGATGTTCAGGCAGGCGTTTTAAGATATACATGCTCAGATGCTGTCAATAAATATGCAAGTTGGCTCTTTTTTGTATGATAATTCTTCATCAATAAACAAGAATAACCCGTAATATGTCTCGTATTCAGTATGAAGTGACACTTTTAAAGTACACTACTTGTTACTTTAATTTCCCAAACAGTCATTTTTTGGGCAGTATCGGGATTGGATTGGTATCGCCGATACTCACCTTCATTTTACTTGGTATCGGATCGGATTGGAAACCAGTGGTATCGCACATCCCTAGATTGTAGTACACAGCATGTTGTTGCAATGTTTACAGTCCTGATCCTATACTTCAGAGTTTCTTCCCACCGCAGCCTCGCTTTTGTGTTTTAAAATTGTGGTCGCGTAAAAATAAGAGTATAGAGCAGTCTGGTGAAATGACAAAGAAAGCTGATTCTGATTGGTCCTCGTGTGTGCATAAAAAATGCTGATTGACTCACAGAAAGAACCTTACAGAGTCAAGCTACATAGAGTTCAACTTTGTAGATAAACTGTTTTTGTTTTTAAATAAAAAGTCTTAAAATGTAAACAACTTATTAAAAAAACATCCCATAATGTAAATAGGTTGCCATTTAATAAAAATATGTGAATAACTCAGTTATTCACTTTATAATTCTAAGGTAACGAAATGTACAAAAATGTACACCTGATTTAAACTGTCCTTAACAACTAGTTGCTAATGCTGTAATAAAATGCAAAAAAGAAATGTGTCAGTACTAAAAATAACACACAACAAGGTATGTTTTTTCTCAGTAGTGTTGCCAGATCTTGCTTGCAAAAACAGCAAATATAGGCAAGCTCATATTAAAGTTAAATTAAAGCCACGGTATGTCATCATAGCCACTAGAGGGCGCATATTCACAACAAACAAAGGCACAGTTTGAGTGTGGAATCATGAGAGTTGTTGCTCATAAATGATGCTTATAAAAAGAGGACATGGCAACACTTCAAAAGCGAGCTCAGTGAAACATAAACAAAACTTGATGACAGAAATGTCAGAACAAATCTTGTCACATTTATATTAATATAATCAAATAGAAACGCCAAATATACCACATGCTCTTCAGGTTACTATCGTAGTGATTTCAAGAGTTAGTCGTGCTCGGTACACATGCAGATTTTGACCTATGGGATTTATTCTTATATTTAAATGCTGTTGTTCACTGCTGAAGCTTCTCAGTGTGTGTGTGGCCTAAAAGGACGGACTAAAATGTGTAATTCTGAGCTAAAACGCTATCAATGAATTGCATTTACCTAGCAGCATCTTCTTCCAGCAGTAGTTTGACAAACTGTCTTGGTATGTGTAGAGAGAGCACACTCTCTGCCATCTGCTCCAGGACCCGCAGGTGGTTTCCATCGGTAGTGGGTAATCGGTACATCCGTGAAATAGTGCCTCCAAACACTGCATTAATCAACAAGTCAATCAATCAATAAGTCAGTAAATCATATCAATCAATCAACTGGTCAGAGTCCGTCATGCAGTCAGTCAGTGGATCATTTTATCAATCAGTCAGTCAATCACAGCTATAAATGGCAGATTGTGGAGTGAATGATTGTAATAAAATTCATTTAAACATATCAGTGGTTTTACATTACATCGTGTAATGAATTGCAATTGACATTAATGAAGTTTTGAAAATATTTTGACACTAAATTGTAACTGTAACTGACATTGAAAAGGTTTGAGGTCAGTATTTTATTTATTTTTTATTAAATTATACATTTATTCTGCAAGCATGCTTTAAATGATTTAAAACTGGCAGTAAAGACTTTCATAAATGACAAACAATATGTTTATATTTTTTCATTTCAAAAATACCTCCTACCAGCAGCACAGCATTAAAGTATGTTTCAAACATTACTAATAAAGAGAAATAATGACTCTTGAGCAGTCAGACATCTAATCAGAATGGTTTCTGAAGGATTATGTGACTCTTAAGACAGGTCATAGATAATTGTACATGGATCCAACCAGGGCTTTACATTAACACCCGCCAAATTCGGGTAGATTTCAGCTGTGGCGGGTTAGACACCCACTCTTACTAGCCACTTTGGCTGGTTGAAGATCATTTTTAAATTGTAGTTTTTTTAAAAGCAGGGTTCGTTAATAGAGATGGCCCAATATGCCTGCAAATGTCATCTTAGAATCGAGAAGCAACATGACCAACCAAAATAGCATTCGGCGAGCAAAAAAAAAGCAGGTGAATATCGAATGAGAGGACGATCACTGGCGCGCACAGGTGATGTGATGCGTGCTTCCGTTTCCTGGCGCGAAGCAGCTGTGCCTGGAAACGCAACTGATGCGATCGGTTTTCTAAAATAGACTTGACAAAAAATGATGCTCGTGCACCCACAATCCTGCTGCTTCTGAAAGCTCCGGATGTTTTTAAAATATGTCTTTTTCTAAGCAGCAGCCGTTGCCGGTTTTGTTTTAACTATTCTTTGAACAGAACAGATTATGGGCCTAACGTTACCCATGTGCATGTGATCATTCTTCCATTATAGCACACAGTATGTTTTTCACCTGCTTTCTTTTGCTTACGGTTATTTTTGTTAATATGGTTCAATTATCATTTTTACAATAACATTGCTTTAATACGAGATTAACTCCCCATGTATGTGTAGTTATTAGTTAACTAGTCATCTGAGAGCGTTAGCCTGGACAGACTAGGGTACTGTGCATAGTTTTAGATAGTGGGTAATAATCATTTTTTTTTTAAATGTAATTGTTTTTTTTTAAGAACGTTATTGTTAAAAATAAAGCACATATATTTTGCATGTTTTTGACATATTATTTAACATTTGTGGCTAAGAAATAATTATTCATTTATTTTTGGTGTGGTCAGAGATACATTTGGTAAATCCTTATTTTTGAGCCCTGAAAAGTCCTGTAAAATAAAAACGAATTGCAATGCGACACTATGAAACCACAGCCCATTTGCTCATGCTGTAGATTCGCTATAGAATAGTACGGTATGCAATTATTTCTGTTTCCTTGGAGGTGGTTATAAATATACAAATGTTTCGCGCAACAATGCACACAAGCCAATAGGCCTACATACTGTATAAAGACAAGCCGGTGCTTCCCATATATAGACTTCACTTGGGCGTGTCGCCCGGGTATAATTACGGCTGCCCAAGTATATTTAGTGACACGTGTTTTTTACTATTTTTATAATCATCCTTTTACACTATGTTGTATCTGCCTAATATAACCAAACATCTGCAATCGATTAAGTAGTGGAAAAACCTCTCTTGTTTACCCATTTTGTTCTGTGTGTGCGCAAGACCTGTCAGCACTCACACAGACAAGCGCACATGCTCTGCAGACCCACAGAGATGCTCTTTTTTGGTACTTAAAAAATAAGTTCGGCTGGGTATCTACATGTAAATATCCTCAAATGTCCGGGATTCGGATTTTGCGTTCTAAAGCTGTCATTCATTAATAGTATAGGTTTTTGCGTGACCTTTTTACTTAAGCCTACTTTGCCTTGGCTTTGCAGCTGTCTGGACATGCACAGAGAGTGAGATAAACATTAAATTATTCTTTCTTTAATCTAATCTACTCAGAAAAACTTTACTATATACTCGAAGAGGACGAAATGACTGGCCTACTCTGGCTGCAAAATATACAGCTGAAGTCAGAATTATTAGCCCCCCTGTTTATTTTTTTCCACAATATCTGTTTAACGGAGAGAAGATTTTCTTTAACACATTTCTAATCATAATAGTTTTAATAACTCATTTCTAATAACTGATTTATTTTATCTTTGTCATGGTAACAGTAAATATTTTTACTAGATATTTTTCAAGACACTTCTACACAGCCTAAAGTAACATTTAAAGGCTTAAATAGATTAATTAGGTTAACTAGGCAGGATAGGGTAATTAGGCAGGTTATTGTATAACGATAGTTTGTTCTGTAGATCATTATAAAAAATATATAGCTTAAAGAGGCTAATAATTCTGACCTTAAAATGGTTCTTAAAAAATTTAAAACTGCTTTAATTTTAGCAGAAATAAAACTCTTCTTTCTCCAGAAGAAAAAAATATTATCAGACATACTGTGAAAATTTCCTTGCTCTGTTAAACATCATTTGGGAATTTTTTTGGGGAAAAAAATTCAAAGGGGGGCTAATAATTCTGACTTTAACCATTACTAATGGTGTACATACAGTTGATCAAAGCATTTGCCTTATTTAAATAATCAACGTGTTTTAATCTTTAGAGATATTGTCTGTTTTATTCCTTTTTCTGGCATTTATTTCTCATTTGCTGTGTATTTTAATAATCTGATGATGTCATAAAGCTATATTACGTAGGCTATTTTGTATCTAAAAAAGTTTGCTTTAAACTTGAAAGTAATAATAAATCTAATTATTGTAATACAATAAATTATTGTTATAAATTAAATTCTGTTTTGTTTTTGTCGAATAGAGTTCACGATTTATGTGATGTGGGTAAATGGTGTGTTTTAATCCAGACCACCGCTAGTATATTTCAAAGCTATGGGAAGCACTGCAAGCATATTAAAAACACACAAAAACTGCAACAGTCTAACAACCATAGAAATGTTTTATAGTCATTTATTAATTTGTATAATTTCTATATACAAGATTAACCTCACATAATGAGATGGGTGGTGACAACGTTTAGAGCACAGCAAGTCCATTCTTGGTTTAATTTTAAAAACTGCCACTTGCAAATCATCCTCCACGGTTAGTAGTGGACATGAGTGTCAAAATGTGTCTGAAAAGTTGGTAACACTTTATTTTAATGGTCCATTTGAGTATTAGTAGACTGTCTGCTTAATATCTATTGACACTGACATTTAACAGTCCTTCAACAGACATTTAACTGACTATAAGAAACTTTGCAATTACATGTCAACTTACACTAACCCCAACCCTAACCCCAACCAAACAGTCTAATAATCTAATGATAATTAGTTGCAATGTAACTTAATTTCAACAAACGGACCGTCAAAATAAAGTGTGACCGAAAAGTTTAACATGGTCCTGTAAAACTAATCTAACGTAATCACCCCGGGGGCCACAATCCAATCGTTTCTTTTTTTCTTTTTAATCAAAAGGATGCATGTTTTTTTATTTATTTGACTATTAGCTACTATATTAATCTGTTTGTAGGTCATGAATAAAATATCTAATTCTAATAGTTTAATAACATAAAAAAAAATCTCTTAGTGACCTCCTACTTTGGGAACCAGACCCCCACTTTGGTAACCACTGCTGTACTAAACCACACTGTTACCATAGCAACCTCTCAATGGAAACAAGCTAGTATAGTGGTCTGCAGAAACAGCTGCAAATGAGGCATCAAACACAGAACTAAATCCTGAATAAAAGTCTTCTGCTGCCTTAAAGCACTTTTTTAAAGGGATTGCTAATAGAGTGGAGGAACAATGACGTCACCTTGTAGGCTAATCGACTGCAAGCATAAAACTGGTTCCCTCGATAAAATCTCTATAGGATTTTCCCATAGGCTTTTCGAAGATTGCAAATAATAAGCTCTGTGTTCAAACACTGTTCATTAAACTTACACGTTTTGTCCAGCCAAATAATCTTCACACGAAAACACAACTTTTAGCACTTTTGGATCTTAAATGCAAACGCAAGAACTGAAAAGCTAACAATAGGCTGTTAACGGACTACAGTACCCTCGGGGTGCTCGCCTGTGACGTCAGCACCGCCCTGCTACAGAAACTTTTCAAGCTTATTTTTAGAAATATGGTCCATGAGGAAGATTTACTCTCTCTGTTTATTATAATCCACGCTGTATATTATAAACAAATAAATATGCAAAAGCACATAGACCTACGAGCCTTTTGGATAGTATTTACGCGGGAAATAGATTTAGTTTTGCTTCACGGTTGTTGTTAAAGTTTTAAAACTGTATGTATAAATGTGACTACATAGTAATATCATAAGACATGTATAAATGTGTATTGCTCGCATGCATACAGCCCGCTTACCTTAGTAATAGACAACAGAAATGAGGCGTGAGGGACAAGTCTATTGTTAAATGCCTGCAAGTTCCATCATGGACACAGAACAACATTCAATATTCATTTTTTGTCACTGAATACAGCGAAAAGCAGCCCATACAGTCACATATGCTATACATTTTAAGGAGGAGTGTAAATATTGCAGTTATGACAGAGTTAAATGTTTTTAGATGAAAAAAAAAAACTGACAAGAAATCTATTGATCACGTTAAAGTGACAGTTAATACGTGTGTATTTTTACATGTTTATTCACACGTTTGCATTACTGAGAGCAGGAAAGAGACTGGTAAGCAGTATCTTCCTAAAATCGTTTAAAATAAATGATCAACAAATGAATCTTTCTTGACAGTCTTTACAAGTGAAGGCATTATCTATACACAACATAAATTCCCAATTAGAAAAATACTACAAACTATAAAATACTATTCATTAAAAAAAATACTTTAATCACAGACAAATCCAAATGCCCAACGCAAGCGGGCTGCATTCCAGACCAGCTCAGCTCGATGACGTATAATGTCTCCGACACCGCCTGTAGTCCCATTTAGCAACTTGATAGCAACCGTCTTTTTAAAGAAGCGAAACCGATTTGAAAAATCAAGAGTGTGCTGTAACTGATGTGTTTTATGTTGTAGAATAAAACGTGAAAGTATCTTGAGTTTGTGTTAGCCACAGATCTTCTGTAATCGATTGAACTGAAATCCCATTGAAAAAGCCCATTGACTTTGGGACGAGGGAACCGGAACTGCTAAAATGTGAACTCTCTTCCGGGTTTTTGCATACAAATTAGCATCATAGTTCCCCCACTCTATAGAATTGCAGAATATATCATCTATTCCCACAGAATAGCAAATGCTCTATAAATACGAGTTGTTGTGTTTTTAATAGGTGCAGGAGCAGCTTTCAGAACCTCTTTCACAGCCTGTGGTGTTCATGACTCTCCACAGCGGGAAGTGAAAACTACAGCCCATTGATTCAGTTACGAGGGACACATTTACAGATAAACCGCTGCCTCCAGATGGAAAGTAGCTGCAATAATTAAGAAATTAAAACCAAATTGTGCTGCATAGCATAAAAATATTAACTTTAGACACTCACCTGCCTTTAAAAGACTGTCTTTGCATAAGGAAGCCGATTTAGCCTTTACGCCCATGGATTCAGTCAGACTTTCATCAACAGGTAACACCATCTGTGAGAAACAGCAGAATGATTATGTAGTGATTATATTGATGTTCTTCTAGGAGACAACATGAACTTAAAAATACACAGCAGAACAGATATAAATAGACACTTATGAATACGGTTGTTAATCACAGTGTCATTTTAGACATATTTATAGTAACATAGTATTATTTTATTATTATACTGTAGTATTAAATTTATTTACGTCTACATTTAAGCACTTGGCAGGCAGATTTATCAGCGTTATTTTAAATTAGTCTACAGGGTGGGCCATTTATATGGATACACCTTAATAAAACGGGAATGGTTGGTGATATTAACGTCCTGTGTGTGGCACATTAGCATATGTGAGGGTGCAAACTTTTGAAGATGGATGGTGATCATGGTGGCCATTTTGAAGTCGGCCATCTTGGATCCAACTTTTGTTTTTTCCAATAGGAAGAGGGTCATGTGACACATCAAACTTATTGGGAATTTCATGAGTAACTTTTTTCTTCATTTTCGTAACTTTATTCTTTTATGAGTTACTAACACGTTTTAGACCACTTATAAAATGTGTTCAGTGTGCTGCCCATTGTGTTGGATTGTCAATGCAACCTTTTTTACACACTCTTTACACACTGATAGCAACACCGCAGGACAAATGCCAGCACAGGCTTCCAGTATCCGTAGTTTCAGGTGCTGCACATCTTGTATCTTCACACCATAGACAATTGCCTTCAGATGACCCCAAAGATAAAAGTCTAAGGGGGTCAGATCAGACACCTTGGGGGCCATTCAACTGGCCCACGATGACCAATCCTGTATTCAAAACTCAGGAAACCTTTCCCATTTTATTAAGGTGTATCCATATAAATGGCCCACCCTGTATTTACATTTTATTCTATTTTAGAATTTTTTTATTAGTTAGATTTGATTTTTATTATTTTTTTTTTATTATAGTATTAGTTTAAGTCACTATGTAGTATGATTTTATCCTTTTTATTAGTTTTGTTATTTATATTATACTGTACAGTCACCGGCCACTTTATTTGGTTCTAATAAACCGTACCTTACTAGTACCGGGTTGGACCCCCTTTTTCCTTCAGAACTGCCATAGGCCCAATCCCAATTCTATTTTTGTACCCCTTTTGTACCGAGGGTTAAGGGGAAGGGCTTCAAAATTTACCCCTAAGAATTGGGACAGCACTACAGCACCTGCACACGTCATCATACGTCATCGCAATCTCTTGCTTCATTTGAGATCAGACAATGGCGACTGCTGTAGTTATTCAAGTTGTGTTTTTTTTTTGGTGTTTATCTTCAGGAAATCACTGAAGGCATATATTATGTTATCATAACGATCTAACGTGGCAATAAGATCGTAACTGTACTGTGTATTTACACAGTGGCCGTATTTATCTATGTAAACAGTCGAAAACAACATTAACATTATAGCAGACACTGTAAAAAGCCTCATTCTCAGCCACTAGACTTTTCTGACAGGGTATTCGAGTGTCAGAATGTTGTGGGACTGCTGTACAGGAGTTATGATTATGGATTATAGAAAGAGAAATTAAGCGTTTTTTATTTTAAAAACATGACGGTAAAACATGAACGCGGTTATGAATATATTAAGACGTGTTTGTTTGTCGTAAAATTTTGTAATAATGACAAAAAATACTAATTTGTGGATCTCCTTACTTCCGGGTTCAGCAATACTGCCGTTGTGGCAGGTGTATTCTGGGAAACTTCTTACCCCTTCGTTTCAAGTGTGCTCCTGAAAAATCTTCGTTCGAAGGGGTGCATACCCCTTGCACTTAGCCCTACGCCTTCAAGCTAAAGAGAATTGGGACACCACTACCCCTTGACGTGAACGCACAAAACGAGGAGTAGGGGTAAGAGGAAGGGCTAAGGGGTAGAATTGGGACTGGGCCTTAATCTATCGTGGCATAGATTCAACAAGGTACTGGAAATATTCCTCAGAGATGTTGGTCCATATTGACATGATAGCATCATGTAGTTGTTGCAGATTTGTTAGCTGCACATCCATGATGTGAATCTCCCGTTCCACCATATCCCAAAGGTGCTCTATTGGATTGAGATGTGGTGACTGTGGAGGCCATTTGAGTACAATGAGCTCAGTGCCATGTTTAAGAAACCAGTCTGAGATGATTTGCGCTTTATGACATGGTGCGTTATCCTGCTGGAAGTAGCCATCAGAAGATCATAAAGGGATGGACATGGTCAACAACAATACTCAGGTAGGCTGTGGCGTTGACACGATGCTCAATTGATACTAATGGGCCCAATGTGTGCCAAAAAATATCCCCCACACCATTACACCACCACCACCAACCTGAACCATTGATACAAGGCAGGACGGATCCATGCTTCGTTGTTGTTAACACCAAATGCTGACCCTACCATCCAAATGTCGCAGAAGAAATCGAGACTCACCAGACCAGGCAACATTTTTCCAATCCTCCATTGTCAGATTTTAGTGAGCCTGTGTGATTTGTAGCCTCAGTTTCCTGTCCTTAGCTGACAGCAGTGGCACCCGCTGTGGTCTTCTGCTGCTGTAGCCCATCTGACTCAAGGTTGGACGTGTTGTGTGTTCAGAGATGCTCTTCTGCATACCTCGGATGTAACAAGTGGAAATTTGAGTTACTGTTGCCTTTCTATCAGCTCGAACCAGTCTGGCCATTCTCCTCTGACCTCTAGCATTAACAAGGCATTTGCGTCCACAGAGCTGGCTCTCACTGGATATTTTCTCTTTTTCAAACCATTCTCTGTGAACCCTAGAGATAGTTGAACATGAAAATCCCAGTAGATCAGCAGTTTCTGAAAAACTCAGACCAGCCGGTCTGGAACCAACAACCATGCCACATTCAAAGTCACTTAAATCACCTTTCTTCCCCATTCTGATGCTGTTTGAACTGCAAAAGATCGTCTTGACCATGTCTACATGCCTAAATGCATTGAGTTGCTGCCATGTGATTGGCTAATTAGAAATTTGCGTTAACAAGCAGTTGAACAGATGTACCTAATAAAGTTTCCAGTGAGTGTGTGTATGTGTGTGTGTGTGTGTGTGTGTGTGTGTGTTTGTGTGTGTGTGTGTGTGTGTGTGTGTGTGTGTGTGTGTGTTTCTACATATTTAATAGGGTTTTTATTGTACTTAGTTTGTTACATTTTAGTTTTATCCAGACAAAAAAAATTATTATTATTTATTTTTTATTATTTTTTCCATGTAATTCAAACAGTAATAAAATGATTTTAGCTTTTGTTTTCAGTTTTGATTTTAAATTTTCTACAAGATTTTGGTCATATATGCTTTTGTCTTTATTTATTCTTCAGTTGGTTTATTTAAAATTTTCTGTTTGGCTTTGGCTTGGTTTTTAGGACGTTTAGTAATTCAACATTTTTATTTCATTTAGTTGCAAAGGCAACAATAATTTATTGTGTTTTCATCTAAAATGTATATTGTCTTTTAATTCCGCTTTACTCTTTAAGTTTTATTTATTACTTTTAAACTATTAAAAGTAAAGACTTTTTTAATAGACATTTTCTTAAACGTTAACCTTTAACATGGTTTTAATTTTCGTTATTTCTAATAATAGAAAAACAATTGTTTTGTCACTGCATATCATTTCCAGTTATAAAATCTTCCATCAGCCCCCTTTTAAACATGCCAAACATCAACAAACAACTAAAATGCAGGGTAAATCCCAGTGTGTGTCAGCCCTCACCCTGCCGTTAACCGTATCTGATCGTGCCAGAGGAGCTCGCTGGTCTCTCCTCTCCTCAATCTGCCACCCAATGATGGTGATGTTTCCCATCCGCTCACTCTCTGCTGATCTGAGCCACAGAAAAAACAAAAAACAAATAGGTGTCAGACCACATTTCCTGGAAATACTGACAAATGTTATGCTAATATTATGCTATGAGAGTTCCTATATTTATCTGACATACTTCAGCATGAGGTGTAGCCTGTGGTGTTTGTCTTGAAGGAGCTCTTTTACTGTAAACATAGCCGAACCCAGCAGGTACATCTAATGAGACAAAGGCGAGTTTATGAAGCAGAGGCAAACAGATCAAGTATGTTCATGGAACGTTTCATGTTTTTATTTTATACATATACATGTTTTTATTTTATTTTTATACAAATATATATATATATATATATATATATATATATATATATATATATATATATATATATATATATATATATATATATATATATATATGTTTCTTTTTTTAATGGCCTCATTTTACAACTCACCTTGCAATAAACTGTTGAATTTTACTGTTTTACTGTTTAAGTTTTTAAATCCATTCTGTCATTCTCTCAGTCTGGCAGGAGCACTTTTAGCTTAGCTTAGCATAGATCATTAAATCAGATTAGACCATTAGCATCTCCCTCATAAATAACCAGCGTTTTAATAATTTTCCTATTAAAAGGGCCACGAAACCCCCCTGTCTCAGCAGGGTGTTTTCACACCTCTAGTTTGGAAAAAGTCAGGAAAGTCGGCGTGTCCAGCTCTGGGAGTGTGGGAGTGTCGGTGGAGGGAAAGGGGGAAGAATTTGGAAGTTTCCATTTGGGCACACGCTGATTTCACAGGCAAAGCAAACACACAGACGCAGGGGAGAAAGACAGTGATTGTTCACATGGACATCCGTAATCAAATTATTTGCCAAATTATTAATTTGTCGACTTTAACTGCAGTTTGGCACTTTCACTTTCATTTAGGAACATTTCCTGCATGTAAACCTGTAACAAACGAGAGGAACTGCTTGAGAGTGGAGTTTTAATAAAATGTTTGATACCGCATGGCGTAAAAAAATTCTCAGCATTTCTCTGTAACTTAGCTGCACTCGGTAGGTAGCGTCAGAAAGCTGTGTGCGTATAGACTATCCTGTCACAAAATGCGGCGAAAATTCTACACGACAGTAATAGTTTCATTTCAGTGTTTACATGTTTACATTTGGAGAGCAGCATTTACAGCGGATCTTTCAGTCTATAATATTGTACTATAATATTGTAGTGATATTAACTTAGTAACTAAACCATTTTGACTGAGGTGTATCTTAAAAAACTGAAAGAGCACTGCTAACGATACAAACTAACTTTGCCATCTGATTGAACAAACAAAGGGCACTGATCTCACACACACTTACCAAATCTGTAGACACAGGACAATCTATACAAACTGGAGCTGTGTCTTTTTTAAAAGGAGACGAGCGGCAAATCCGGATTTCATCATTTCCAGATGCGAAAAGCTCTCGGGTAAAAATGTTGCTAACAAAGGCATTTCTGTCGCGTGACGCATGCACACACATCTTCCACACGTGAGTCCAGCTGCACTCTCATAGCGGGGAAATGAAAAAAAAACTTTGTTGCAGCACATTAATAAACACAACACTGACAACCCATGTCTCCAAATTCTTGTTCTTCCACTTGTTTTGGCAACACAACATGGCGTCTCTCTGTCATCTGAACACTGTAACAGGTAAAAATAGTCTTCAAAGCTATCATGCATAATAATAAAGTTGCACTGCATACACAATAGAGCGCGCTGATTGGTTTGAACCAAGTCTTTCTCATAAATTAATGCTGCACACTCAGAGACATCATGATGTACTCGCAGGTACAGACATCAACTCTCCACGCTGGAATATACACAAGTATCTAATCGCCGTGGCACAGCTTCAAAAATTCATTTCAAACCGGAAGAACGAATTTGCTCAAAATAACGCAAAAACAACCAATTTTCACTTTTTAGTGCAATATATGTGTCCTAATAGTGGTTATAGCAGCGTGGGACACATATATGACTGTCAACAGCTCGAAAAATGTGTATCTTCACAATCTGATTCAATGATCTATGCTAAGCTAAGCTAAAAGTGCTCCCACCAGACTCCGAGATAAGCTAAATGGATTAAAAAATGGTAAAACTCAACTGTTTAACTCTAGGAGACTTGAAAAATGAGTCTTCAAAAAAAAAGTGGAGTGTTCCTTTTAAAATTACAGTTTGTGTCTTACAGTTCCTTGTGAGCGATCTTTCACATCATACACAGACAGTTTGATTTGGGTCTGCTGGGTAATCAGAGAGTCCTGGAAAAAGGCGATGCTGCTCAGGAAGATTGGATTGCTGGTGCCCTGTGAAAAATGGAAAAAACAAAATATGATACTTCCAGATTTCACAGAGCAAATTTACTTCTAGGTAAGAAAAAGCACTCTGTGTTATTCCAAACTGAGCCATAATAAGCAGTCTGGTGCAGTGAGGGTATTTTTATGTCTAAAAAGTATACTGAAATTCAGCTTATTATTATTTTTTTTTTAAATACATGCAAATGTTGTGTATGATGTGTTTAATTCATATCCTATTCCAAAACTATCACAGAATATATTTGTAAATGCGACCCTGAATCACAAAACCAGGGTCTTAAGTTGCATGTGTTATGTTTGGCAATAATTAAAAATACACAGTAAGGGTCAAAATAATTGATTTTCCTTTATGCCCAAAATCCTTAGAAGAAAATCATGTCCATTAAGATATTTTGTAAATTTCTAATGGTAAATATATAAAAACTTAACTTTGTTTTTATCAGTAATATGTATTGATATTTATGTTATTTTGACAATTTTAAATGTAATGTCAACAAACTGCTTATTTATTTAGCATGCAAATATATAAATCTCAATGGACCCTTTTCACAAGCCTGTTATGATGCGTTTAATGATCATCAGCATCTTAAATATTTTTTTTTTCCTTTTTCTGAAAGTCTTGATAACACCACTGTAGAGTTTTTCTTTTATTATTTGAGCAAATAAGATTGTAAAAAAATGATCATGGAATTATACATCCATTCACTACGCTTTAAGTTTTCCCAACCATGATGACTTCTGCTACTGAGAAACCCGGAAATGTGAAAAGGGTCAATTTTAAAAAAACAAATAGACATGCAAATCACCTTCATAATAAAAAATAAATTTCAAAACACAATGTGCACACCATGATTTTCATAAATGACATTAACAGGGGTTAAAGTAAAAACTTTTTTTGGGGTGTGTGTGTGTGTGGGGGGGGGGGGGGGGGGGGTGGGGAACAAGAGCATAAAGTGCTTAAAAAAAATTGGTAAACTGAGACTGAGATAGACTCTCTTCAATGATTATGCTTTGCACCATTTATTTAAAAGTACTATGTCAAATAAAGTGTTTTCTTCTAAACAATAACAAGTGCTTAAAGTGCTTAAATAACAAGTGTCAAAGTGCTAAACAACTGAACTGCTAAACTGAAGATCAGAAGTGAAATCAAGGCCATTATCACTTATTTTTTCTTTTTTCTGGGTTGTACGCAAAGTCCTGCAACTCTTTCTTTTTAAAACATTTGGATCAAAAGATGGAGCTGGTACAGTTGCAGGAGGCTGAGGGTCTGCTGTTTGT
Source organism: Danio tinwini (assembly GCA_903798205.1). NCBI lineage: Eukaryota > Metazoa > Chordata > Actinopteri > Cypriniformes > Danionidae > Danio > Danio tinwini. The sequence continues at coordinate 4,000,454 of CAIGQZ010032451.1, read as the reverse complement.
CCAATCATGTTTTTTTCTTCCGTAAATAAAAATATCAGGCTACCTCAAATCGATCGCTCCACAGGAAATATGCATTTAATTAATGCTCCGCTGTTATTATTATTTTACAAAACCTCTGTCAACATTTTAATAAAGGTCATTAGATTAAAGATTATGTCGTATGATTAGGACTTATTTCCTCCATCTCACTCGTGGTTTATGTGTGCGCACGCTGCATGTGATGAAAGAAAATGACAATGAACCTCAAGGTTCATATGTTGACTTTTTGTATATTTGTTTATGACACGGCTCTAGGCAGCACAGAGGCCATCAGCATCAGCTCTAGCTTGTGTCAAATCATCTGTGTCAAAATGTGACCAGAAATATCCTTCCTTCATTTTGCTTCTTTGGCAAAATACGTCTGTAGACAGGTGTGTTTGCACGTGTTACTGCCCGCGAGTTAAGAAATACTTGTTGCACATTTAGGGGCCGATCACAAAGGGCACACCTTTCCGTTCCAAAAACGCGAGGCGCATCGCACTGCCTTTTGTATGTCACTAGGAAACAACTTAATCAGCTGACACGTATTGTGCGCTGTCGTGTTACAGTCGATGTTATAATAGTAATTTTTTTAAATATTGTGATATTCAAGATCTGTAAAGTAATACAGCTCTGGCTAACTTGAAACAGCGACCACAAGTCTCTCCTCCATCATTAAAAATTTGCCTTGTCAACACAAACCCTGCTGTCACCTCAACAGAAACCCTGCAGTGCTTTCATTTGATTGAAGAATGAAAAAGATGCGATTGAGGTAACATGCTTTTTCCGCTCGAGCACACAAAGCGCGCAACGGCAAAAACATGAGGCACCCAGGGAGCATAAGCATAAACACTTGTGGCTGTTAGTAAACCATTCAACAGATGCCCCTCTCAACGAAAAAAGCGCTTTCGCTGTGATCAACCCCTTATGCAGCCAAATTTTTAAATATATAGATACCATTAATCAGCTAAAAGCACACCCTTTCGGTTAACGGTTAATCGGTTATTTTGAGCATCCCTAATTAAACTGCATGTGCAGGCTCTAAAATATATATATATATATATATATATATATATATTTTTTTATTTACCCTCATGGCCGCACGCCAGAGGTCCGGCACGGTGCCGGAATACTTTAAGCCCTGCATTAATACAGTATATATCAAAAATCTATTTTTACATACATTTCATATTTAAATATAATCCATATGAATAAATGACTCATTTCTGCAGCAGCTTCAGTGTCTTAAAAGGATAGTTCACCTAAAAATGAACATTTCTATTAATTTACTAACCTTTAGGTCATCCATTATGTAGGTAACTTTTTCATCAGTAGAACATTAAGGAAGTTTTTAAGCTGAATTTGTGGTCCTTGGTGATTCATAGAATGGCAGTCAATAGTTATTGTTTTATTTTATTAAAAATAAATACTTCACTAGCTTGCCAAATTAACTGTAGATTTTAATGTTTAGGTGAATTACCGCTTTAAGATTCAAGACAACATTTGATATGAAGAGAAGCTGAGGTGCACTTTGATGGAAATCATTAACACATTGGTGGAAGTGAGGAACTGAATTATTGTTTCCTGTAAAATAGAATTCCCAGTCAGTTTTCGCTCTCTGTTGATGTCAGTTTGATTGTTTCAGCCATAATATTCTCACCATTAGTTTGCTATGAGGGTATGATGCCCAAAATAAAGCCCCACCACCTACTCAAACATCAGTTTCAGTTGGAAATATACCAACATACTGAAATTAAAGTCTCAGCAACTTTGGTTCACACAGACTTTAAAATACCATGTAATCATCATGGTACATGCTCAGAAGCAATTGTCAATATTGTCATTAGAAGGTATTGTCATTGTGCTTTTCATAGCAAGTCTTCATATTTTGCTCCTTACCTCTATGATCTCTGTCTGCGCATGTTTGGTCCAGAATGCCTGTGGAGGAGTGGTACAGCTCACAGCTACAAAACTGCTGGGCTTACGGTCCAGGGATGGGGTGACCAGCTCACTGCATGCTGTGGGAAGGAGGAGAACAATTCAAGTCAAATGATTATGAGATGAGTGATTTAGCTGTGATTGTACTCATATGACAAGTAAAACGCACCATATAAACAAGTGTCAAATAACTGTAGGTGGCCAACTGTAATCAACATGATGTTTCGTCACGGAAAAAGTAATATAACTGTCAGAGGGCACCTGACGAAACCCAGCGCACACAGTACTATGGACATATTTGATTTGACAGCGCATAGATAAGCTGCATAAATGTTTACTGCTTATGAGTTAAAAGGGTATGGCTGATAAACTGTTTATTTCCTTCACAAATGCAGTAGGCTGTGCACTGCTAGTTTATGAAGCCAAAAAAGGAGGAAGAACATAAGACGATGGACTCTTCGCTAGATGCAGATGTAAACATCTCTCCTGAATGAGTGGACACCAGCTTTGGTGGCGGCATATTACTGACAGGAGCTTCAGTTTGGTCTGAACTTTAATCTCTTTATGATTGACTGAAGTGCTGTTACTCACCCAGACTGAACTCAAGCACTGGCTCATCAGGATCCTGGCTGTTTCCTAAACACAACATGAAACATAAAATGAACATCAATACCAAAGCCTTTTACTAGATTATAAGTTAGTTCTGTTGCGGTATGGTCACATTTTTTAATGTACAATTCATGCTATTAAAAAACTATTAACTAAAAGTTTTACCTCAATACACTACAAATTAGCTGCATATAATCAGTTAGTATGGTAGCAGTTGGGTTTACTTATTGGCAAGGATTAGGGATGATAATAAGATCTTACTTTATAAGTGCTAATAAACATTAATATAGGCAGTTAATAAGCCAGTATTGTTACTTAAACTAAAGTGTACCTGTGGCATTTCCTTAGTTTTAAAATAGTTATTGTAGTCTTTATTAATTCTGGGAAAAATCTGGGTTGGGCAAAATTCTTAAGACCTGTCACATAACAAAAGTTCTGTTAATCTGATGAATGATAGAGTGGGGACAATAAATATTGAACACGTTGTGTTTTTTCCTGGGACCAATATTTCTAAAGCCTTGTTTACACTCGATGCATCCGCTAGTTCGCTTGAGTGTGCACAGCGAATGTGACATCATCGCGGAGTATGCAGAGGTTCGCTTTGGGTGCGCGCAACATGATTTCAGCCACTGGAGAACATGGGTTTTCTTAAAAAAACGCAGTGCCGCGTTTGATTTGAGTTGAATATGAATCACTTTTGAAGAGATTTTCTCTGAAACAGGTACGATTGTACACACATCTTTATGCTCCGTGATCATAGAGATAACCAGATGATCAATAATTCTTGGCTAAAAATTGCAACAACTGTGGGAAAGGAAGAAAGTTTTTGTTAAAAGGTTTGGATAAACCTGAGGGATGAGTCTGTTAAAGGCAAAAGAGGCCATGGCAAAAGTGGAGACTCAGGTACACAATTACAGAATGTTTTTCCACCATTTTTAGGTTTTACACTGATGTATATGTAACAATTTAGAATAAAAAATATGTAATAGTTACAAAAATATTAAGGATATTAAATATAAAAAAAAAATAAGGAACAAATTATTTCCTTGATAACTGGAAAATAATATTTGAACCTGTCGGTTTACAATATACTGATGGCCTGTTTTCTAGGCTTTATTAGTGATAATGTTCAGGAATGTCGAAACATTATTGCCTTTTTAGCATAAGTATAGGGCAGAAACTAGCCAGACAGTAATGTGTGTATTGTGGAGTGGGCTAAATCTAAAATAAAACATCTGTATTTTTTAGTATGTGTAAGTTTGTTTTTATTCTTGCCATAATAAAAACATATTTGTAGAGCAACTCATGTTCTATTGTCATTAATATTTTCATGAACTTTAATAGGTAAAAACCGAGATATGAACAAAAGCGATGCATCAAAGTTTGATGAAAAAAAGTTGTTAAATCGTTATAATAATCTTTATAATTCTTAAAATAATTAATAAAAAATAATTAGTTTAAAAATATTGAATGATATTAATGATTTGACGTAGTTCCTGAGACTTTCTACTTCTCTGTTTATCCGTCTAAGTTTACTGTCAGTTTCTTTTGACCATCACCTGTTGTTTTAAGCAAGGAATATCAAAACGGCGAACGCGGCAAGTATAAAAGCCTCGTCCGTTTCGCGAGGTGCGCGCACAGTCAGTGGAGGTGCGCGTTGCGGTACCTGGCAAAAGTATAAATCCAACTTAAAAGAGCTGTTGACATGGAATTGAACCAAATTTTGGTAAAAACCAAAACAATGCAAACATAATAAAACAAAACAAAATTATAACAATGTGTAACAATGGAACATAAAGCATAACAACAAAACAACATTGCTCAGGTGTGATTTTTTCACAGACAGTGAAAATCTTGATTGTTCTGTGGGTCTCGCCTATCAAATCCGATCTTTATTTTGTATTTTCTATTGGATTCAGGTCAGGTAATTGGCTGGGCCATTCTACAGCTTGATTGTCTTTCAATACTTTTTTTCTACTGTATGTCATTTCAATTTATTACACATCATTTCATTTGTAAACTAATTACATTTGTTTTCTTTGCACATATGGGTTTCTATCAACATGCGGGGAAAATTTCAAGTCAACAGCACCTTTAGAAAATATGTTTTCTGAGAAAAATGTTCAATAATTTTCCCCGCTGTATTAGATAATAATAATAATACAAAGTTCTGTCATGCAAGCTGATAGGTCCTATCAAATCTGCTTCAAACTGCATCATCAACCCATGGTGCACCCAATTGGTTGTTATCGCATCTCCATCCAATGAGCTTGTTCTTCAATAATTAAATACCTCATTGTTGTCTGCACTAGCAATCTGCAGCACACTTTCAGACGGATGTAACCATCTGAAAATAACATCTAAAATAAATAAATGAACTGGCTCTCTAGGCGAACGGCAATCATGCCGCCCGCCCTCAACTCGAAAGTGAAATAAAAAGTGACCAGTTCGCGGATGAAAGAAAGGACCGGGAGGAAGGGGGTGGGTGTCGCGGATGACCCTGCGGGTTCGCTCACTATTCTACGGCCGCCTAGGTCGCCTCTACGGACGTGCCGGCCCTAAACACACGTCAGCCACAACAGGAAATAAAAAAAACTGCAACTGCGTTAAATGCGTTAATTTTTTTAACGCGTTAAATATTTAAAATTAATCTGGTGCGTTAAAGCGCTAATTTTGACAGCCCTAATATATATATATATATATATATAAAGAATGGTAGACAATATATTGAGGCAGAGGCGCCAGAATTGCAAGAAATAAAATGAGCAGCACTGTAGCACAATACTAAAAATATAAAGCAGAGGGTGAAGACATTTTAATCAGCCACAAACAAAAATTAGCATATCGCACATCCCTACTTATCTGCTTAAACAGGTTTCATTCAGTCATTTCAAAGGTGGTGTTTCCAGTAGCTATGCTACATGAAATGTATGCTAACTTTTTTGTAAAGAAGACATTTAGTGTGCATTATTAGTGTTAAACTGGTCAGCAAGGTAGCCCAGGTATACATTATTTGGTTCATTAGAGTTAAGCTGGTCAGAAAAGTAGCAAAGGCACACATAGTCTAGTACACTAGTGTTAAGCCATTCAGCAAGGTAGCCTCGGCACATGTGCTTATTGGCAACAACTTTTTTGCACAAATTTAACAGTAAATGAAAATAAAAAAACTAAATCAAAAGTTAATTATTCCTCACCTGTGAGTGCCAACCCCATCATCTCAGAAGACAAGTCAAACGTGTTAGCTCTGTACACAGACCAGGGCCTGTGGCGGGGACTGCGCTCTCTTCCCGTCATCTTGGCTCCAGTCACCAATAGGATTAGCTCTTACAATCCAACTTTATGTTAAAGGTTTTTCCAGTAATCCAGGCTCTGTCTCAGTCTAAAAGTTCTGATTCTAAAAAGAGAAAGAAAAGGGGACAAAAAAGATGAGTCAGTATTTGCGTCACCAAAGTTTGGAGACTCTAAAATTTGTAGATCCTGAGGCTGTTAACCTGAGACAACCAAACAATGAGACCTGTGTTTGATCTCGAGATGTTGTAGGCATGTACGCATGTGCATTATTTATGCGGTTTCATAGGAGGGCATTTATAATTGAACACATGCAATGGCAAAACGGCAATCAAAGAGAGTAAATGCCAGAGAACTGTCTTACGTTTATGGCTGGATAATTTATGACTGAAAGGAAATGGTTCACAAACAGGATGTTGTTGGAATATGCTAAAGAGGATTTCCAATGACGTTAAAACTTTAGACATTTAGTTTACACAGAAAAAGCTCAACGGAGGTGTTACATGTTTCAGATTACTACACATCTAGAATACATAATACTTAGGCCACAATCATTTGATAAATGTAGGCATATGAACTATGAACAAAATATTGTTCATAATATTATTAACAAATTATCAATTAAAATATGAACGATACATGAATAACTGCATTTATTTTCTCGGTTAATATAAGTTAATGAAAATAAAGTTGTTCATTGTTAGTTCATGTTTACTCATGTTCAGCTGTTTGGAATACATGATGCTGATTGGTCAATCGTGACATTCCAAGGTATGCTATTCCGAGATTACAACCGCTAGGGCTCATACAGGTACTCTGAATCAAAGTTAGTGTATACTCCATCAGCTGTTGTCGTTTCCATCAGCTTTGCATTTTTGACTATCTGATGCTATCTTCTGACAGAATAATGTGAAAGTTAGTGTATACTCCATTACAATGTTCGGGCACCTATGGCTCACGAGCCACATGTGGCTCTTTGACCAAAAATACGTGGCTCTCCAGCTGTCTCCCTTCAATAATATTCTAGTTTCAAAAAATTATAATCGTCACAAAAATCAGTTTCCTATTGAAAATACAGTCCCCTCGTTGTTGTAATTTCATGCAGGAAAAAGGATAAAAAAACTCAACGTTTCAAACAATGCGTGTCTGCGGCGCAGTGAATAAACATATGTTTTTATGGTAACCGCGCACGCACGTAAATTCAAACAACATTTATGAGTGGTGATGATGGCAAAAAGAAATTCTGAGAAACATCGAAAGTTTCAAAATGAGTGGGCAGGAATATTTGCTTTTATTAAAAGCTCAGCTGTTCTGCTCTGTCTGACTTGCACCAAACGCATTTCCACTTGTAAAAAAAAATCAAATGTTAAGAGACATTTTGAAACCCACCATGCAGCTTTTGCGGCAAAGTACAAGCTGGGCGAAAGCCGAAAGAAGGCATGTGAGGAGCTCCAGCATAAACTGCAAACCTTTCACAAATGGCGAATAAGTTGTGTATGCTAAGTACGGCAAATGAACTGTTCGCGGCAGTGCTTAATCTGAGACGGATCTTGCTTCGGGAAATGTCAGATATTCATGTTTTGCTTTCCGGTATTTATTTTAATTGATCTGTCATTAACTTGTGCGTGGTGAATACCTGCATGTGTGTGTGTGTGTGTGTGTGTGTGTGTTTAAGAGAATGTGAATGAGTTGGAGTGATAAACAGCTAGCAAACTGTTGCTGACTGATTCCAGCCCAAAAACTATCCAAAGCCCGCCAAAATGCAAAAACAACTGCCCAATCAAATTCAAAACCGCCCAATCTGGCAACACTGGCTGTGTGGATTGTGTACGCGAGCACACACATAAAGGTAGTTTCTTTTGACCAATCAGTTTTCTTACGTTTACAATCACTCTCATAGTCTCATTGGTTGATGATTATTGTTTCGCGTGCAGTGAGCAGCGAAAATAAATAATAGCATAGTGGTCTACTAAATAACATCTGTATTTTCAAAATGCCAGAGACAGTAAAGCATATATACATTGAGGAAATCGGATAATAAGCCTGATTAAGAGAAGATCAAACTGCGCCCTGGATCAGGATATTTTGAGACAGTAGCAAAGCGATCTCAAGTCAGCCAGAAAAAGGTAAAGGTAACTGTGGGCTTATCTTGTAGTTTAGACAGAGTGAGCCATTTTCGCTTGGCACATAATAGTGAAGTGAAATGAATTTCAGTGGTGTTAGCAAAGTGAATAGTGATGTTTCATGCATGGCATTTTATACTACCCATCAGATTATGCTACCAACACTGTATGTATACGGACGAACAGAGGGACAGACGGACTGACTGTCTCTCGCCATCTTCTGGCTGAATAATGCACAAGTTAGTGTATACTCCATCAGCTGTTTTCGTTTTCGTCAGCTTTGCATATTCGACTATCTGACGCTATCTTCTGACTGAATAATATGAAAGTTAGTGTATACTCCATCGGCTGTTTTCGTTTTCATCAGCTTTGCATTTTTGACTACCTGACGTTATCTTCTGACTGAATAATGCACAAGTTAGTGTATACTCCATCAGCTGTTATCTTTTTCATCAGCTTTGGATTTTTGACTGTCTCTTGCTATCTTCTGGCTAAATAATGTGAAAGTTAGTGTATACTCCATCAGCTGTTTTCGTTTCCATCAGCTTTGCATTTTTCACTACCTGACGCTATCTTCTGGCTGAATAATGTGAAAGTTAGTGTATAATCCATCAGCTGTTTTCTTTTCAATCAGCTTTGCATTTTTGACTACCTGACGCTATCTTCTGACTGAATAATGCACAAGTTATTCTATACTCCATCAGCTGTTTTCTTTTCCATCAGCTTTGCATTTTTGACTATTTGACGCTATCTTCTGACTGAACAATGCGCAAGTTAGTGTATACTTTATCAGCTGTTTCCGTTTCTATCAGCTTGGCATTTTTGATTACCTGCGGCTATCTTCTGACTGAATAATGTGCAAGTTAGTGTATACTCCATCAGCTGTTTTCGTTTCCGTCAGCTTTGC
>CAIGQZ010032451.1:3960567-3981952 GCA_903798205.1 Danio tinwini | reverse complement strand
GGATATTTCACTTCACTTAGAGCTGTGTTACACACTACATGGAAGGTCATTTTTAAAAACCCATAATAGGGGCTCTTAAGAGTGGTGCTGTGCAATATGTTGGACTAAATAAATAATATGTCCTAAATAGTCATATTCAAGATAAGCTTATTATTGTCATTCTGCTACATGTCTGGACATACAATGGAAGGCACTGTCATGTCTCACAGTACCACAGTGCCCATCAATAAACAATTATGAATATGAACACAACACTGGATGTAAGAGCTATTTTCAATACATGCCTAACATACCAGAGCGGTAAACTAACTATTAATACATACACTATAAATACTTTAACCATACACATAACCTAAGACAGACTATACAAGTCATTTTACATAAGGCAGAACAATATTGTGCAAGTTATTTTAAGGTTAAAGAAAACAATTATTTGTACATTCACAGGTAAATATTGTTCATCTTCATTTTATGCTCCATTGTTTACTTTGTGGTGTTGGAAAATGTACTATACGTGGTAATACTTTCTCATTATTCAAATGACCACAATGGGGATGCAGACAGAAGCATGCATAACATTCAAGTACAATGTCCACATTCCGCATTTTATTTAGTCTCAAGGGCGTCACACACCGGATGCGCCGCGACACAGCGCGCACATGACAGTTGAAAGTATCGCACACCAGACGCGCACTTTCGCCTGCTATTTAAAATGAAACTAATCACATGGCGCTCTGTGCAGCTGCAGAAATGTGAACAGTGTCCTGAGTCATGGCTGGGCGCCGCGGACAGCCGCCGACTTGTGACGCCGATGTATGTACCCTGATAGAAACCTATGTTTAGAATTCTGAAATGTATTCTGGTGTGCGACCTGCTTTATTTTGCATTGGGCCTGTAATCTTTGGAAGTCTTTTATATATTTACTTAGTATTTCTACATTTCCTAATCAAACATTTGTTTGTTTGTCTGAAGTTCTAAATAAAGTAAGAAAAATAATTACATATGCGAGTAAATTAAACGAGTAAACAATTTTTTTTTAAACAATTTTTTTTTACTTTTCAACGTGGTCAATGTACAGTTAAAGTCAAAATCTTTAGCCTGTCTGTGAATTTTATAATTTTTTTTTTATATATATTTCCCAAATAATGGTTAACAGAGCAAGGAACTTTTTACAATATTTCCTACAATTTTTTTTTCTTTGAATTTTTTCAAATTTTTTTTTTTCAGCTAAAATAAAAGCAGTTTATTTTTTTTATTATTATTTTTTTTATATCATTATAAGATCAATGTTAGTCCCCTTAAAGGGCCATGAAACCCCCCCTGTCTCAGCAGGGTGTTTTCACACCTCTAGTTTGGAAAAAGTTAGGAAAGTGGACATGTCCATCTCTGTTTAGGTGGGAATGTCGAGGGAGGGAAAGAGGGAAGGATTTGCAAATATGGAAGTTTCCGTTTGGGCATGCGCTGATTTTCACAGAGGCGAGGTAACAGTGTTGCCAGATTTGGCGGTTTTGAATCAGATTGTGCGAGTAAAAAAAATCAGCTACATCTGGCAACACTGGAGGCAAAACAAACACACAGACGCAGGGGAGAAAGACAGTGACTGGTTACATGGACATCAGTAATCCAATTATTTGCCAAATTATTAATTTGTCGACTTTAACTGCAGTTTGGCACTTTCACTTTTTATTCAGGAATATTTCATGCTATCTCTCGTGACAAACAGAGAAACTGCTGGAGAGTGGAGTTTTAATGGAATGTTTGATACCGCACGGCGTATGAGAGAAATAAATCCTTCGCATTTCTCGGAAACTTATATGCACTTGGTAGGTAGCGTCAGAAAGCCGTGTGTGTATAGACTATCCAGTCACAAAACGCAGCGAAAAATAGTTTGATTGTCGCGTTTACATGTTTACATTCTGAGAGCAGCATTTACAGCGGATCTTTCAGTCTATAATATTGCAGTGATATTAACATATTGTAAACTTAGTAACTAAATCTTTTTGACTGAGGTATGCCTTTAAAAACTGAAAGAGCACTGCTAAAGATATGAACTAACTTTGCCATCTGAATATACAAACAAAGGGCACTGATCTCACACACACTTACCAAATCTGTAGACACAGAACAATCTATACAAACTGGAGCCATGACTTTTTTAAAAGGAGACGAGCGGCAAATACGAATTTCATCATTTCCAGATGCGAAAAGCTCTCGGGTAATGATAATGTTCCTTACAAACGCATTTCTGTCGCGTGCTCTGTAATCCACATGTGAGTCCAGCTGCGCTCTCATAGAAGAAAAATGAAAACAAAACCTTTGTTGCAGCACATTAATAAACACAACACTGACGACCCATGTTTTCAAATTCTCGTTCTTTCTCTGTCTTAAAGCTATCGTGCATATTAATTAAGTTGCACCGCATACACAATAGAGCCCCCTGATTGGTTTGAACAAAGTCTTTCTCATTAATTAATGCCGTACACTCAGAGACATCATGATGTACTCGCAGGTACAGACATCCAGTCTCCATGCTGGAATACACACAAGTATCTAATCACCGTGATGCAGCTTCAAAAATTTGTTTCAAACCGGAAGAACAAATTTGGTCAAAATAACGCAAAAACAACCAATTTTCACTTTTTAGTGCAATATATGTGTCCTAATAGTGTTAGCAGCGTGGGACACATATATAACACAAAATGTGTTTTGGTGTTTCGTGACCCTTTAAGAAATATTTTTGTCTACAGAACACTACAGAAAATCTTTCCATTAAACAAAAATTGGGGGGAAAAAATATACGGGGGGCTAATAATTCAGGTATACATTACCTGACAAAAGTCTTGTCACCTGGAGCACCTTGACCTTCTTTGCTTTCAGGAACTTTGATGTGCAGCCAGAAGTATGAGGAGTTAAGAATTTGCCCTCTCCTGTGGTTTATAATGTAATGGGCAGCACAAATGTCTTGATACATCAGGCTTTTGATGTTGCCATCCACTCTACAGATCTCTTGCATGCCCCCATACTGAATGCAACCCCTAACTCTGATCTATCCTTTACCAAACCTGACTGATTGCTGTAAGAATCTTAGGTCCATGCTGGTTTTAAGTAGGTCTTCTGCAGTATTTGTAATGATTGGGATGCAGTTCAACAGATGATTCATAAGAAAAATCTTTTCAAATGATCAACTAGAAGTCAAGTTATTAATTGTTGCGCTTACAACTGGGACCGACGACAAGACTTTTGTCAGGTAGTGTATATAAAACACTTTAACTGCATAAAAAAATATTAATTTACAAAAGGTACTATATTGTAATATACATCTTTATCTTGATACGGATGCTGATATTGTGATATTAGATTTGTTTCATATTGCCCAGCCTTATTTCAGAGTCAAATTAATAAGTGAATTGAAATAAAGGTGCATCAGGTGATGCAAAACATGTTACATTGAGGATTAATGAGGTGAAACAATCATTGTGTGTAAGAAAATAAACCCGATTTACAACATTATTACCTGTAATCCATAGCCTCAAGCAAATTGGGGAAGTCCACGTTTCCTTTTTAAACTGGTTGTTTTGGATAGTTTGGCTCTGGTTCAAATCACCACCCAATGGCTTAGAAAAACACCCAATAATAATACAAAATGTGGATGTTTTAAATCTATTAATCATAATAATGAATAAACTACTCTTCATCAAGCTGCACAAGTCTGGCTAAAATGAGAATAAAATTTATTTATTTTTTGCTCACAATCAAGATCATGATTTTCTTAAGATTCTGTAGATGTAAAATAAAGGTTAATATGAGTAAGCTATTGTTATTGTTCTTTCACAAACATAAGGTAAAACAACAATAATAATATTAGGCCAATATGTAGCTCTACTGTTGGTTAAAATGCTCAATTTTGTATAGATTTGGAATGATGGACTTAAACAGACTTTAAATATGTCCTGATTGTTAATTGACAGTAAAGTGATGACATCATATTTATAATTCTAAAGTTGAATTTTTATGTTTGAGACATATGCTTGCCCTTTATCATTGACTAGGTATACATGGACACCAATAATTCGATTTTAATGCGATTAAGACAACACACTGATTAAGAGTCGATCATGTAAACAGTGATTTTTGATTAATTTAGTCAGATTAAGGTCATAATTGAACTAAAGAGAAATCGAATTAAGACATGTGAAGTATGCCGATTTTAGTCGCATTACTGAAGTGCAGTGCATACATGTAAACACCTTAATCAAACTATTACCATCATGTAGGACTTTAAGCCGCTTTTTGCTACAGGGTAGTCCACACATACACCCAGACACACACACACAACAACTCTTCCAGCAGTTCATAGTTGCATCCAATATCTTGTTTGTCACGGTGGGCTTTCATAAAATGTTCATTAATGAAGTGAAACTGCCAAACCGCAGTTAAAGTCGACAAATTAAAAATGAAACACCCAAAATTACATGAAACTTTGGAGGAAATGCAGATAGAGCGGTGACGCAATGACGTTAACCGAATTATGTGCTATAACATGTAAAAAGTGATCATGAAAGTAAGGGTGCTTTTACACCTAGACTTTTGTTCTGGAGCCTGGTGCGTTTGCCCAGTTAGCACGGTTCATTTGGCATATGTGAACAGGGCAATCACAATCGGATCCGCACCAAAGCAATTGCTTCGAGACTGCCTGAATGAGGTGGTCTCGGCTCGATTGAAATGAACTCTGGAGCAGATCGATTGTAGTGAGAAAGCGATTAGATCAGAGCCCGGCTATATCACAGTGTTTTATGGATATGTAATAGGCATACGGCTATATGAAGAGAGAATTATGAGTAGGGCAGGAGGTCATTCCAGACATCCCAAGTCTCCCGGAAGTTCCCGCAAATGCACAGAGACTCCTGGATGCCCGCAAACGAGTAATAATCTCCCGGAAATCACGTGTCTACCTCCCGGTCATTAATTACGACCCGCACCTTTCTCATCACCCCTCCCCACCGCATCCCTCCTCGATCTTCAGACATGTCACGCGCACCTTGTCAAACACCACCAAACCACCGCCGACAGCTGAGTGGGATTGCAATAATTAATAAACCGTGAAACTTTGACCAATGTGAGGAGAGTTTTCTCACACGTGACTTGTTTCAGCTATTTTGATCCGTTTAGAAACTTTGCCATGTGAAAGTGAACCGCACCAAGAACAAAGAGCAACAATGTAACAATTTTAATCCCTGTTTCGGAACAAATGAATCGATTCACAGGTGTGAAAGCAACACTGAAAAAGCAACTCATGTAAACACCGTAGTCCTATTATTCTCTTAATTAGATTAAAACAAATAATTAAATTACTGATGTCCATGTAAACGTAGTCAGTGACAACATTATTAGACCATTTTTGTCACTGGTAAAATGAAACATTTGTCATTATAAGATTTCCTCTTCCATTGTATTCAGTGTTATTAGGCTAGAGTAGTTATTCAGACCCAGTAAACATTTATTTGCATGCACAACACTTTGTGTTCTCTATGAACGAAAAAAACACATCAAATACCTGTCATAATCATAACTTTAAAATGCGATATGATCATTTAAATGATGTGCATGACAGTTTCACTTTCACTGCTGAGTGCGGCTCATGGCTGCAGTCACTGTGAGAAAAAAAAAAAAAAAAAAAAACACACACACATGCAAATCATACTTCCTGCGCGGCTCCCAAATTGATCGCTCTGTGCAACAAACTGAATGTTATTTACAACTTTCTTAGATGCTATTCACAGCCTATGCAGGTTTTGTTCACTAAAGTAGGCATCAATTGGCGGGCATGTGTGCATCCTCTCGGTAGTAAACAAACAGTATTTTTGGGTGAATTATTTCTTATGAATACAGTATGTGACACTTTTAACACCCTTTGGAGGTGTCCATGTTGATGTGAAGACTTGTGCGGCCGCCTTTACGCTTCTCTCCTGACCTTGAAAATATAATTAGCTGAATCGTAGAAAAGCTCGTTTTGAGATTAAGATCGTGTGTAGGCTCGAATCGAGACCGCAATCTTTTTTCAATTAATTGTGCATCCCTAATTCAGAGCTGTTTCCTCCATTCAATTATTGTTGGAATAACTGAAGTGCCAAATAAATCGGCAAAATCTGGCATCACTTGATCACATCACAACAATATTGGCTAGTTTTCGGTTTAAAAATAGGTTTTGATTAAGCAGCTTGTAGATCTGTGCTGGCTCATATCATGTTTCAGAGGGTTCTGTTCAATTTGGTGAACTAATTCAGCAAGTTCTCTAAACGGAACTCATTCAAAATAATGATTTGTTCACAAACAAGTCGTCGCTCTGGATCATTTGCCTGAGGCTGTATATTATAATATAAAATATTGTTTGACTATAGGGTAGGGTTGTATACCATCCTTACTGAAGCATTCCACCATACTGCAGTGGGTAAAGCTTTACTTTTGAGGACTGACTGAGACAAATACAAGAAACTAATCATTCTATATTGTGTAAATGCACATGCAAACACACATATCCTCTACAAACACAACATTTTACGGTTTGCTATCCTGAGCTCAAGTAAAAACATAAAAAAGAAACCTTTAAGCAGTAAAAAACATGTTACGTAAACATGAACTTTTTAGCTTTATGAACAATACATAACGTATCAAGTCAACCACTGAAAACGCAACAGATGGGAACCTGTTCGGTTGTTCTCACATCACAATATGTACATGACATTTAAGGACCACACAAATGCATGCATCAATCTTTTTTTATAAATGCACCCAATCTGAGTTTCTGACATTCTCTCAGAGTCAAAATAGCTCATTTTACAACTTCCCCTAAAGTTAAACAGTTGCGTTTTACCATTTATGTAATCCTTTTTCTATTCAGTTCAGCCGATCGCCAGGTCTGACGGAAGCACTTTAGCTTAGCATAAATCATTACATTAGACCAGAGGTGTCCCAACCTGGTCCCTTGAGGGCCGGTGTCCTGGAGAGTTCAGCTCCAACCCTAATTAGATATACTAGAAACTTCCTGGCAGGTGTGTTGAAGCAAGTTGGAGTTAAACTCAGCAGGACTTCGGCCCTCCAGGAACGAGTTTGGACACCCCTGGATTAGACCATTAGCGTCTCGCTCAAAAAACAAACCAGTAATATCAATTCACCTGCTGCCACCATTAAGCCTCATTCACACTATGAGTGACCATTCATTTCAACAGACAGTGAGCGACTTCCGGCGACCTTAGTCTACGTGAGCAACAGCGACCGTTGTTGACCAGGTGGGTGTGTCGAGCGACAAAGTAGAGAATCCAACTTTATGCAAATGAAGAGCGACTTTTGAGAGACAGCCAATAGGAGCTACAGTAAAGCTCACGTGATACTCTCTCAGCTAGCTCAGAGGCTGGTTGTATTCTCTATGCAGTAGACCTACACGGACCTGCATTTGCAGAAGATAGCCACCCAGAGAACTAGAAAGCCTGAGTTTTCACTTTTTTCACAAGTTGTATAAAGGAATAGCTGTTCAAGTACAGATTACAGATCTAAACATGTTTTAGCGAGGGTTAGAGAGAAGTTTAAGGAGGCATATGAAACCTTGGGGTCATTGTACATCAAATAATTTATATAATACTTTAAAATCTTAATTTAAAAAACACCATCCTCATGTCAGTGCAAACCTGTATGCTGCTGTTCTTGCATGTGATAAGAAAACCAATATTTAGAAGACTTCCTGTTCACAATACAAAAAAGTTCATAGTAAAATGTCAACATCCAAAAAAACTAAACCCCATAAAACTAGTCCATAAGTCTGCTGAATCATATTCATATATTCTGAACAGGCTAAAATATAAATCTGAAATTCAAACACAAAGCCCCAATCTTGTGCGTCATATTCACCATAACTGTAAACGTCACTTGTTCTTGTGCTATAAACAAGCATGACACGGCTGTCTAGTTATGCGGAATGGAGTAAATAACAGCAGGATTCATTTCATTTTGGGTGAACTATACCTCACCTTAAAGTCTCCAAATGGATTCATTCTTGCAAAAAAAATATATATAAATAAAGCAAGCCCTCATTTAGAAAATGCCAAAAAATAAATAAATAAATAAAGAGCATGCTCATCATCTCTGTTTTAATTGGATTCATAAAGCAGTAATTAAAGCAGACACGACGACAATGAACAGCCATTTCCTTTTAGTGATTAGTCATTGTCTGGGTGAGAACAGGATTATCCATGCTGCCCTTTCATCTCGAGACCTTGCATCAATTCTTCTGGCTGAGCGGGATTCGATTTATCCAAAAACTGAGAGGCCAACCTCTCATTTAAAAATATCTTGGCTGTGTCATGACTAGGGCCAGACAGAATCCGCAGACATTTTTTGCTGTTTTTGCGGAGCGTTTTGTAAAAAAAAATAGTTTAATATGGAGTTTAATCATAATGGAGTAAAAGTTTATCATCTGCATGCATTTTTAAAGAGATAGTTCACCTAAAAATTACTTACCATTTTTCATTACACCCTTCACTCGTTTCAAACATTTATGAGTTTTCCCAATCAATCCAAATAAACCTGTAAATCATCTAGTGAAATTGTATTCACATCGCAATATATTTCACAGAAATACAAAATATCCTAATTTCTGATTTTTCCAATATCGCGCAGCCCTAATTCAAGTCTGTGGTATGCTAATTTCCATGACTTTTCCAAAACGTTGTGGGTTTTTCTGTTTTTCCAAAACTTTTCCAGGTCTGGAAAATGCCATGTCAAAATTTATTGACTTTTGCAGGTTTTCCATGACCATATGACCGTATTTTACAAAAAAAAAAGAAATACAGCATCCAGCAGAGCTCAACCATAACCAAACACACTGAAGCAGCCAATCAAGCTTTTCAGAATTCTCAAGCAGATGTGTTGAAGCAGATAGAAATATACATTTTTTATAAAAATATATAGACTTTGCAGGGATGGGTATCGTTAAGGTTTTAACGGTATTACTACTTTTATCGATACCACTTATCGGATCGGTACTTTAACGATTTTCTTATCGGTACTTTGAGTGTTTTTTTATAAAAAACAAAAACAAACAAATTGAAAAGAATTAACAACACTTTATTTTATTACATTTTAATGTAAAATAAAACTTAACCAGTAATTGTAAAACAATTTTTTTTCCTTGTAGAAAAATGTACTAAAGTTTGAAGGAAAATGACTTTTAACCATTCTTCTGGCGAAAAATCTACATGTTTGCTTTTTCTGGCAGAAGTAAGGATCTTTCTTTGTTTATTGTGCTGCCTCAGTTAAAAATACCTTCTTTGAGCTATGAGATAATGTTTATGATTTTTCCTTAACGCATTCACATAAATGAGTGTTTTGTAGGGGTAAAACGGTTCACTGTTGATCCGTGATCCGAACAGATCACAACTTATGGTTTGAAACGCACGTGACATGTGGATTAGTAATTTTTTTTTTACTTGTCGATTAATCCAACATTTATAATCATTGCAGAAAGATCGCCTCCCGCGTCATCAAATTGTGTGCATGAAAGCAATTTGGCTTCCCTGTAAAATATAATGATCACAGGAAAAGTTGTGGTGAGACCTCCTAAAAGCTTTCTTAGGCTATTAATTTGATGTCTTTTCTGTTACTGCTTGTTTAGCGTGCATTAATGCATTCAGTGTAAAACTGCACAATTCAACATTAAAATATCGTGATCTCAGTTCAAACCCACGCAACATGAACGATAAATGATACTGATTTGCATGTGTTTATTAATCCTTCTAAGCGCTGCATTCAAATCTGCATCGAGATAGATTCAGTTTTTACACTTTTTCAGTGAGTTACAAACAATTAAATAACAAAAGTACTAGAGAACAGTTTATAGTTCAGATATAAACACTGATGTTTATGGTAAAGATTAAAATCACTGTTTAATGAAACATGACGCTGGTGAATTTTTGACACTGGTAAAAGCAATTACATTGTGTAACCAACAGATGGCGAGAAATATAAAAAACCTATAATGAAACAAAGTTTTTTGTGTGAATTGTTGAATCATTAATTATTATTATTATTATTATTATTATTAATTATTATGATCTGTTGTACAAGATGTTAGATTTCTATATTTAGCATTATCAGCAACAGTAGCAAAGATAATTTTTCGTATTGAATATTTGGTTCTTTCCTGATTTTTATTTTTTATTAACATTACAGGTTCTAAGTTCTGTTGTTAAAAGCAATGTTTTTTGCCTTAATATTTTTATATAAATGGAAAGCAAATGACATTTGTCTCCTTCCTTTTTTGCTGATCCGAACAAAAAAAAATGTAGTGTGATACAAACTGCAGATTTGTGATCCGTTACACCACTAGTGGGAGTTAGGTGTGTTTTAATACAGTTTTGGAGCAGCTTGCAATGTAAAAATAAGCAGTTTTTTATAATTTCTTAGTAAGCATAGTTTATTATTAGGCTATTCATAGACTATATTTGTAAATACAGCTGATGTAAAAAGCATATTTAATGTTTAAGATTTATTTAGGCTAGTGCAGAAAAAAATACTGTTTTCATTGTAACAGAATGTGTGTTAATTTAGCTATTATTATTATTATACTGATTTAGGTGATAGACTGTTGGCATAACGACATAAGACTGCTGGATGATGTAACCTTTCATTACTTTACTTTTCATTGTAGTTAATGCACTTTTGAAAGACACTTTCACTTAGCCAGATTTCGTTTCCGCTTATACAAAAATACAAATTGTTGCGTGGGAAATACAACTTATTTGGTTCACCCTGTAAGCTTGCGAGCTGTGTGTGCGGGAGTCTGTGTCGCAAGCTATGTGTGTGCGCCTTCGCTGAGTGCGCTCGCACAGCCGAGAACTGTGAAGGATTTTATACTTGACGTGCTCGCCGGAAACACAAGCATTTCTCATGTGAGACTGCCAACTGCGCAGACGAATATCCAATATCACAAATTGGAAAAGGTTGGTCAGTTAAATTATGCTACTTTAAGTAAAGTTTATTCAGCAATAATTCTCCAGTATCAATAGCAGAACTGTTAACATCAGAGCTTATCGATACCTCTGTCTTTTATAATGTAGCACCGATATCGATAAAGTACTGAGTTTCGGTACCCATACCTATTTGCAGGACAGTGGGTTCAAAACCACTGAAATACTGTTGTCATCACAAATTATAATGTTATTTGTTTCATTCACACTGGACACTAAAGTGTGCCCTCGCACATAAACGCCACATATAGATCACTGAAGAAAAGAAATCAGCTTTCATAGCAGAGCAAAGAGGATAAAGATGATACAAACGGATGGATCAAACAGGAACACAAACAATATTGCCAGAAGATAAAAATGCACCATAACCATGTAATGTTAATCTTGATTAGGAACAACACTTCACCGAACTCAAACATGAGCTCTCTGCATCACAACACCAGAGTGAGCTACCATTCAAATTGACCACGCCAGAAAAGTTGTCCATATGGAGATAGGAAAGTGAGGCAAACATATTCGATTACAAATTTGTGACATCATTAAGTTGTTTTGTGGAATTTTTGGCAAGTATATCTGTTCTTCAAGCTATGCTGAGTATTTTATAAGCACATTTATAATGCAATGCTCATTGACCTAGCCTTCATCGCTGTAATAAATACTATTAAATAGTATGATTTCTTCCAGGGTTGCACAATATTGGAAAAATTGAATTCCAACATTGTGATTTTTTTTATTTTGCGATATATATATATTGACTTATATTGACAATGACTTTATATCTCTATTTGGAAAGAATTTATAAAGTTAGATCGACCGGGATGTTTAGCAGTGGGAGTGCATCTCCATTAAATCTAACAAACGATCTATACAATTTTTGGAGTTCCCAGACACGTTTTCGTTGTGGTCCGTGCTGTTTGCACTGCAGGGCATTTCTGTATTTGCATGCATTGTGAGTATTTTCATATATAACTATCTATAAATACAATCAAGAAGAAGAGTCAAGCAGTATCCTTTCATTGTAATCATTTCCCGAGTCCAGAATTATTCAAGTGCAGTAACTGAATGATAAATATAATTCAATAATCATAGTAAAGGTCACAAATGGTACAATTTCTTATACCTGAATGCTTTTAAAAGCATTATACAATCACAGGCATCAAAAACACATGCAAAAGATAAATTATAATACAAACTCAACATTGCATATATCCTGTAATTTGACTATTGGGAATGATCCCTAGCGATATCGATGCTGATACGATATATTATGCAGCCCTATTTTCTTCCTCATTCTGAGATATGTAACCACGTCTGATCAAAAAAGAAGCGATTTCAAAAACTCGACCGATGATATGAAGTCAACTTAAAGTTTGTCAGCTAATCAGAATCATAAATGCAAAACTGTATTGCACACATGCTACTGTGATAAAGAATTGCACAAACCAATTGTAGGTTTTATCATTAAGTATACATGTAGTTTTATATTGTGGACAGAATTGTTTCCATTGCAACACTGTGACTGTTTTCAGCATGTGCATGTTGTCGAACTGTTGAAGGGGTTTCTTCATTTGCCAGTGTTTTTCAGTTTACATGTCTTTTCTTTAGATGAAGTGCACTGATATCCAAATAACATGTTCTGTTTTTGTGTTTTATGCATGAGTTGAAAGAACAACAATGAAGCACTTGTCATTTGCAGCAACTGTCACGCCACTTGAATAACCATGAACTTTAGGTTCATAAACTATAGTAACACTGATCAGACAATGAAAAACATTACTTGTTTTAAGTCTACAAAACATTCATTGTCTCTGTAAAGGTTGCATCTCTTGAATAGAATTGGACAGAAGTACACTATAAGCCTAATGTCTGATTGGTTTATAAAAAGCCACATGTTTTAGTGAAACAGAAATAAAGCTCTGGGATTTATCATTTTTTTAATTTCCGGCACTCTCCTACCAAAAACAATATCACTATTTTTAAACAGGAACTGTTATCAGGACAAAAAAAAAAATGAATAAGAAAAAGCAATTCATAAAAAAAAAAAACAAGTAAGAAGACTTGAAATAATTGAAATATTACATCATTACATTCAGTTGTATTTTTTGTGTATGTATTTGTATTAGGGATGCTCAAAATAACTGATTAACCATTAACCAAAAGGGTGCGTTTGTAACTGATTAATGGTATCAGTTAAACGATAAAAAAATTATATTTTATATAAGGGGGCGATCACCGAACACGCTTTTTTCCATTGAGAAAGGCTTTTTTTATGGTTTATGAACTGTTTTGAGAGCTGCTTATGCACCCTGCGCTCCTCACGTTATGCTGTTGCGCGCTGTGTGCTCGCGGTTAAAATAAAACTCAACCCAGAGCGGAATAGTGCGTTACATCAGTCGCGTCTTTTTCATTATTCAATCAAATGAAAGCAGAGCAGGGTTTCTGTTGAGGTGCCAGCAGTATTTGTGTTGTCAGGACGACGGATATTTTTTTAATGATGGAGGAAAAACTTGTGGTCGCAGTTTCAAGTTAGCCAGAGCTGTAGGCATATTACTTTACAAATCATGGATATCACAATGTTATTCTGTATATTACAATTATAACAAAATGGAAAGCAACACTCGCGCACAATAGACCAGCTGATTCAGTCGTTTCCTATAGTGACATAAAAAAAAGAGCACCGTGCTTCTTTATTCTCGTCAACATAAAGGCAGTGTGCTGCAGTGCGCCTTGCATTTTTGGAATGGAAAAGCGCATTCGCTGTGATCGGCCCCTGATGTGCAACAAATATTTGTTAACTTGCGGGATGGTAACACATGCAGCCACATTTGCCTACAGACATATTTTGTCAAAGAAGCAAAATGAAAGAAGAATATTTCTAGTCACAGTTTGACAGACGAGTTGACACAAACCAGTGCTGATGCTGATTGCGAGTGAGACGAAGGAAATAAGTCTTTATGACAATCTTAAAACTAATGACTTCTATTATAATGTTAAAAGGGGTTTTGTGACATAATAACAATGAAGCATTAATCAAATGCATATTTTCAGTGGAGCGATCAATTTAATAGCCTGATGTTTTTATATGACGGACAAAAAAACATGATCGGAAAAATCTGCAAATGCCAGTTCTTAAAAAGGATTCAGTCAGTGTTTTCGTTTTGTAATCTAAATTGGTCATTTAGGTGAAAAATGCCTAGGGCAGGCCTCTTTATTTTATTATTGTTAGTTTATTATGCTGTAACGCTGCAGGTGCGTGAAGATGTTCTGTTATGTTCTGTATGCTGCTGTTTGCATGTTAAAATAAATCAGTATTTTTAAATATTTAATGCGTCAGAAAATAGAAACCTCAATTTATTTTTTTATTAAATAATATTTTTATATTTATCTGTTAACGGTTA
Organism: Danio tinwini; assembly: GCA_903798205.1. Classification (NCBI taxonomy): domain Eukaryota; kingdom Metazoa; phylum Chordata; class Actinopteri; order Cypriniformes; family Danionidae; genus Danio; species Danio tinwini. The sequence goes on along the minus strand of CAIGQZ010032451.1, from coordinate 3,967,536 downwards.
ACGGTTAATATTCGGTTAACGAGCTGTGGTTGTCGGTTGGTAAAATAAACTAGTGACTGAGAAATCAAGTCTTTGCATTAGCATTGGTAGCCCAGATCTCTCACTGGAAGGTTTTTGAGAATCTCAGCCATTTCTTCCAGAAGCTGATTGAAATATTAAAGCACACTGTGTTTCAGCATTCAGTTATGTTGCACACATAACTGGGGCTTGGCACTCTTGGAAGGTTTTTTAAACTGAACTCAACACCAGGCTACCCTTGTTTAAAACCTCACTTTTAATCCTGGATAAATGAATGTTTTACACTTGTAATTTAGAAGCAGGGTTAGCTAGGCATTTGTGTTGATAACCAACATGTGCAGTGTGAAATGATGCAGTGTTATAGTATTAAGGTTTTATGCTTGGCAATGGGCAGCCAATCACGTGCCTCAAATTCACATGCTTTGCAGTCACACAAACACTGTGTGCTGTACAAAAAGAGTAGAATTAGCTTTTCAGTAGAGTCAAATGTGGCTTCGTTTTTACCTCTATAGTTTAAAAAGACTATTCAGAAAATGAAAAAACCCAAGTTAATATGACTTGCACAACGCTAAAGTGTTTAAATATACACTCACCAGCCACTTTATTAGGTCACCTTACTAGTACCAGGTTGGACCCCCTTTTGCCTTCAAAGCTGCCTTAATCCTTCGTGGCATAGATTCAACAAGGTAGGAAATATTCCTCAGATATTTTGCTCCATATTGACATGATAGCATCACGCAGTTGCTGCAGATTTGTCGGCTGCACATCCATGATGTGAATCTCCCATTCCACCACATCCCAAAGGTGTTCTATTGGACTGAGATCTGGTGACTGTGGAGGCCATTTGAGTACAGTGAACGCATTGTCATGTTCAAGAAACCAGTCTGAGATGATTTGCGATTTATGACATGGTGTGTTATCCTGCTGGAAGTAGCCATCAGAAGATGGGTACACTGGTTATGAAGAGATGGACATGGTCACCAACAATACTCAGGTAGACTGTGGGGTTGACACGATGCTCAATTGGTAATAATGGGCCCAAAGTGTGCCAAGAAAATATCCTCCACAGCATTACACCACCATCACCAGCCTGAACCGTTGATACAAGGCAGGATAGATCCATGCTTTCATGTTGTTGATTCAAATTATGACCCGACCATCCGAATGTCGCAGCAGAAATCAAGACTCATCAGACCAGGCATTGTTTATCCAATCTTCTATTGTACAATTTTGGTGAGCCCGTGTGATTTGTAGTTTTCTTTTCTTATCTGACAGGAGTGGCACCCAGTGTGGTCTTCTGCTGCTGTAGACCATCTGCCTCAAGGTTGGACGTGTTGTGGGTTCAGAGATGCTCGTCTGCATACCTTGGTTGTAACAAGTGGTTATTTGAGTTACTGCTGCCTTTTTTATCAGCTTGAACCAGTCTGGGCATTTTCCCAGGTTGTGTGGGAGATGGGAACCCATGAGATGCTTGTGTGTTAAAATCCCAGTAGATCAGCAGTTTCTGAAATACTAAGACCAGCCTGTCTGGAACTAACAACCATGCCATGTTCAAAGTCACTTAAATCCCCTTTCTTTCTGATTATGCTCAGTTTCAACTGCAGCAGATCGTCTTGACTGCGTCTGAAACCGCATACTTCCATACTATACAGTACGCTAAAATCAGTATATATGTTCTATATAGAATTCGAAAATCAGTATGCGAGAAGTACCCGGATGACTTACTACTTCCGGCGAGATACTGAAGTGTGTGTCCCATGCACGCTGCGCTATCCCATGATGCTCCGCGAGAGAATTCATGAATGGGAGTGAATCGACGCAATTGACGCAGGTGTCACGTGACCATGACAAAATGACAGATGTAGTACGTCCGAATTCCATTCATACTTCTTACATTCATACTGTATAGAACGTACTTTTCTAACGATCGAGTAGTACGTTTAAATTCAAATGCAGTACCTACTGAGTAGTAGGCGGTTTCGGATGCAGCCCATGTCTACATGCCTAAATCCATTGAGTTGCAGCCATGTGATTGGCTGATTAGAAATTTGCGTTAACGAGCAGTTGAACACGTGAACCTAATAAAGTGGCCGGTGAGTAAACATAGTGCAATAAAATAATGCATTTAAGGATGTTTATCTAGGATGTAGAAATGTATAGATTGAAATAGCAACATATGAATGATCAGGCTTAACCCTCAGTAAATTATGAGTGTGTGTTAAGGATTAAGGGCAAAGAATAAAAACCTTTCATATTTCATCATAACATGATACAACAAATCAGAAATATATGCTATGTATATTTTGCAAATATGTAAAAACTTTAATTCATTCCATTTCCTTTTTTTACAAAGCAGCACTGATTACAAAACTCTAGTAGTGAGTCAGATGTAGGCAAGGGCCGGTATAAGGTTCTCACGGTATGATAACCTTGGATAAAAATATCACGGTATCGCGGTATTGTGATTACTGCTCTAATATATATATTTTTTTAATTTCTGGGTAAAAAACTAAAACTTCTTTCACCTTTTTTCCCCCACAATATATTTTATTTTGAGAAACATTTATAATATTTTGGAACAGTAAATGTGTCAGGCTAAATAAATTATTGATTTCTGCTGTCTTTATTTGTTTTAAAAACAGATTTTCTTACAATTTAAAATGGCATATTTTCTGCTGGAGATCGTGTTGTCCTAAAAAAACAAACAAAAAAAATAAATACAAAATCGTACATATACCTTAGGAACGATTTTGCAGAAAATTGACGATTTTAAAACCTTAACTTTTCCAAACCGCGGTATACCTTTGAAAACGGTTATCGTCTCATGCGTAGTCAGATGTACTAAATGTGATTAATATGTTTTTATTGTTTCGCTTGTTGTCAAGAACTATTTTTAAATGAGTCGACTCAAACGAGTCATTCGTTTAGCGGTCATACAACACTGACCGTATTCACTAAAAAGAATCGGTTCTTAAGAGTCAATCATAAGGTAATGTTCGCGGTATGTTTTGTAGATTCAATAACGATTTGCGGTGCCTCTGAATAATAAGGATTGTAAACGCTGCCTGCTTGTTTTGGTACAAAGTTCCGTCTGCAATGTCAGAATAAACAAACGGTCGAAAGCCTTCATCGAAACCCAACATCAAGAAAACAACGTTATTCGGTTCTGGGATTTTGTGGAACAGAAACTGAATCTGTTTCCATGCATAACGTCTACAAGACACATTGCTAATGATGTAAACAAAGATTTACATCCATGAACATCATCTGAGCATCTTGACAGCATAGCAGTTCAGCTACTGCAGCATTAAAAGCTGACAACATCTCGACTCCTGTATTTTGATAATGCACCCATGACGGAATATAAAGCGTGATGACGACTGAATGCACGATAGCGTCCTCTGTTGTGTCTCATAATAACTCAAAACATTGCCAAATACACCGGCCGACCAGCTAACATTTCCTCACTCCGTATCGTGCATATCTAACGTTAGAGAAAATGTATTTCCTTTTCCTTACTGTCTCCTAAGCGTTCACATGTACACCGCCTCATGCAAACATGACCCGCTTTAATAAAGGCATATGGAATCACTTACGTTTCAGTCACCGTTAAGCTCCATGATGTAAGACAATTTGCAGGTCGGGTGTTTTGATACGCATCTGTCTCCGCTATTCTTTTGACTTGCGCTGCATTCTGGACTCGCCCTGATGTGGCGTCACCGCGCATTACGTCAGAGCTGTTTCTAAAAGCCACGCCTCCTCCATCACAGATAACGTCAGGCAGAGATCATGTATGATTTGAGAAGCTGTGTTTTTTATACTGTTATTTATTGGGCTAGATGTGTTTAAAAGGTTCCATTGAAGTGTTTTGGGTTATTAATGTATGGAAGTAGACGAGCGCGAGACAGGTGCGGAAGTGAGATTGCGGCGGAAGATCTTGACTCCCATCTAGTGGTTAACATATAACAGTGGCAATAATATGCAGCAGTGGTTGTGGTCATAGACCTTCACAGACAGACAGATAGATACTATCCCTATCTGGAATAACAAGTATATTCTACATAGGAACAAATATGTTTTTAATGAGGAATGGTTAAATAAATTATTTGGCCAGTAACAGACATAATAGATGGCAGGGGCAATATTTAGATTATAATAGTTTTACTCTAAGACACGGATTTGCTTGTCATCCAAAGCTGTTTTTTACTGTTATTAATGCAATACCCCCAAGTATAAAAATGTTAATGAAAAGTTTCCTATCTTATTCGAAAATTACTCCTATCCTTCCTTTATTATATATAGGTGAGCAGGGGCAGAGTGGACATTTTAAAAGTGGGGGGAACAGCTGTATGAAATCCAAAAGTTTACATTCTTAATCACCTGTTTCTAAATGGTCTGTCTCTAAAAGTGAGGGGGACATATCCCATTATCCCCCCCGGTAGCTACGCCCCTGTAGGTGAGATTGAAATCGATAATAAACATTGCACTAATAAACATTTGAGACCAATTATTATCCAATCATGCTTCCTTTATCAAGTAATAAAAAATAAATTATTTTATTCATTGGATAAAAATTCTGTTAAACGTTTTAGAACGACATATCTTAAATTTCCAATTCTCCCCAAAGTAAAAGCACAATTTAAAATATTAAATGATATATAGGCCTACCCTTCTAATAGGTTTTTACACTTGAAATTTAATTTAGAAAATTCACCATGCCATTCATGTAAACACTTAATTGAAGACACGGAACACATATTTTTTACTTGCAGCTCCGTACAATCATTTTGGAAAAAAGTGCAAGACTGGTTGATAATAAAGAATGTGGAGGCCGAAGGTTTGACTTTCACATTACAAGATGTACTATATGGAATTACTAATTCTGTTTTGCACGATTTGATAAATATGATAGTTGTATTATACATATATTTTATTCATAAATGCAGATATTTTAAAAACCCTCCACTATGCAATGTCTTTATAAAAGAGACTTAAAATCTTTTCGGATGCCCTGGCTAGATGAAAACAAAAATGCCTTGATTTGTTATTTAAAAATGTTTAATTTGTTTGTATCATATAACTTGCCATAGACAATATCTGTTTTATATTGATTTCTTTTTTATGTTTTTGTTATTTTCACACTTAATTTTACTTTAGCTTGGATGATTTTTGTCATTAATTTTTTTTTTTTTGTATATTATTTTGTGTTGAGCCTTCCATGTGTGATACACAATTTGTAAAATTGAATGCCATTTTATTTGGATTTTATATTTCCAATAAATAAATAACTACATAACTAACTAACTAACTAACTAACTAACTAACTAACTAACTAACTAACTAAATAAATAAATAAATAAATAAATAAATAAATAAATAAATAAATAAATAAATAAATAAATCACATTCTGGAACCATATGATCTTTGTTGCACCTACCAATACAACTTAAAACATTAAAGTAAAACAGTTTCTTTCTAAATATATCTCAAAATTGTAATTGACGCTTTAGTTTCCTCTCGGCTAGACTCTTTTAACTCTCTGCACTTTGGTCTAGCTCAATCAACAGTGTCTCCGTTACAGATGGTTCTGAAGGCAGTAGCCTGAACTGAGAAAAGGGATCACCTGTCCCCTGTCCTCACCTCATTACATTGGCTTCCTATAAAAGTCAAAGATTTAAACATGCTTCTTTTTATATAGCCTACAATGCATTGCACAACTCTGCCCCAATTCATATCTGTGGTCTTATTTCCTTCCAGTGCTATATTAATGTATATATTACTGTTGCTTCACAGCAGGAATGTTGCTGGTTCGAGCCTCGGGTTGGTCAGTTGGCATTTCTGTGTGGAGTTTGCATGTTCTCCCCGTGTTGGCATGGGTTTCCTCTGGGTGCTCCAATAGGTGAATTGGGTAAGCTAAATTGTCTGTAGAGTATGTGTGTTAATGAGAGTGTGTGGGTGTTTCCCAGTGATGGGTTGCAGCTGGAAGGGCATTTGCTGTGTAAAACATATGCTGGATAAGTTGGCGGTTCATTCCATTGTGGTGACCCCTGATTAATAATAGGACTTAGTCGGAAAAAAATGAATAAATTAATAATATAACACTGGAGTATAATATAGCGACTGTATTTATTATTTTTATTATTTTTATTATTAGAATTATTAGCCCCCCCTGAATTATTAGCCCCAAATATTTTTCCCCAATTTTTGTTTAACATAGAGAAGATTTTTTAACACATTTCTAAGCATAATAGTTTAAATAACTCATTTCTAGTAACTGATTTATTTTATCTTTGCCATGATGACAGTAAATAATATTTGACTAGATATTTTTAAGACACTTCTATATAGCTTAAAATGACATTTAAAGGCTTAACTAGGTTAATTAGGTTAACTAGACAGGTTAGGGTAATTAGGCAAGTTATTTTATAATGATGGTTTGTTCTGTAGACAATCAAAATAATAATTGTCTAATAAATTGTCCAAACAATTGGCCTAATAATTTTGACCTTAAAATGGTTTTTAAAAATTTTTAAACTGCATTTATTCTAGCCAAAATAAAACAAATAAGACTTTCTCCAGAAGAAAAAATATTATCAGACATACTGTGAATATTTCCTTGCTCTGTTGAACATCATTTGGAAAATATTTAAAAAAGAAAAAATAAATTCAAAGGGGGGCTAATAATTCTGACTTCAATTGTATATAGCAACTGTTTTACTTTTATGATCCATATTTTATGCATACTCATACACACACATATAAATGCCTTATCCAGGGGGAACACTACATATGAAGACTTTGATGGTTAGCTTGTAGGGAAGACACAGGTTCAACATGGGATGGGAATCTCATCATGGCAGACTGTTGCATATATGAGATAACCAAGCAGGGATTATGCAAATCTGGCATCAATCCCCAGAATGCAGGTTGACCAAGCAGGCATGAGGAAC
>CAIGQZ010032451.1:3900186-3934364 GCA_903798205.1 Danio tinwini | reverse complement strand
ATTATTATTATTATTATTATTATTATTATTATTATTATTATTATTATTATTATTATTATTATTTTACATAGGATAGATGCACTGCCTGACTGTCTATATTTGGTTGAACTGCCTTTAGCCATGACATCATTTCAGTATTGTCACAACATTTATTCCCTTCCAGAGTTCTTCTTATTATTTTTTTAAGCTCTAGTATTGATGATAGTAGAGTTGGACTCAATATGATTAGGGTCTGGACTCTGTGGTGGCCATTCCATGTGACTAAATAAGCTTCTTTCATCACTCCGGTCCAATCTTTATGCTCCCTTTTTTATGCTTAAGTCTTTTTTTCCACAACTATTGTCACTGATAAGTGGTTTTCTTATAAGGCTACACACCTGTTTAGTCCTAACTTTTTAAGTTCCCTTTCGCATTGTGTGTAAAAGCTCTTACTGCACTTTCACTATTAAACATAGCCGATAGTTCTACTGTTGTTGTTTTTTAAAACTTGATTTCACCAGACATTTAATGATTGCTGTTTTTGATCATTCAAGATTCGAAGAGTTTAGATACTAAAACCTCCGTCTGAGATTTCAGTTGAAAATGAAAATTTTTCTCAACCTCCTTTGCTTATATTAATTTATTTTACTTTAAAGACCATGAAAAGAACTTATTTTTTGCCATAAAAGTGAAATTACTGAACCTACACATAGGAGCCTGATAAAAATGCTCATTTTAGAAGATTTCAGATGGCATTTAGAGGTTTTTGCCTCTAAATATCTATTTCTTTCCCAAAGATGATGGATGCCCACTATAATTCCAGGTTTTTAATAATGCGTTGGACAGTTCTTAGCCCGATTTTAGTAGTTTCAGCAATCTTAGCTTTTCTAATACTAATAACCTGACCCTTCTGAAACAGATGAACTTTTCCACAAGCACAGGATGTGTCTTCTGACAGGGTTGTTAAAGTAATGAGAAGCTATTCTCTACATCAGTTAGGGTAAAATAACTTGTTACAACCTTAAGCATCATCATACATGCAGTAATTATCCATTTGGGGGCTATTTGCTTAGTTAAATCCAGGTGGTGATTTTTTTCTTTTGGATGGGCAGTATATAAATATATTGTTTGAATACCATTTATGAAAGTTAAAAGGGGCACTTTAATACAGCAGTTATTTCAGTAAAGATTGGGGATCTTTACAGTTTACGTGGGGATCAAAATGTATTGTTTCCTTGCTGATTTCTGTTATTGTCTTTTATTGTAGTGAAGAGAGAAGGAACGCCTCAAAGCACAAGAAGTTCTTACCATCTGATGTGGCAAATATGCATGAACTCTTATCGAAGAACATGTACAAGATCAGACAGAGGGTGAGTTGTGATAGATGTAATGTACTGAACTCTGTGCTGAAACAAACGAAACAGAATTATAAAAAGTGCGTTTAGTGCTTTTGTTATGTGTAACAATAGGCTAACTAATGTACTATAGGTGTATTCTTATATTACATTATCCTATATTCTTATGTTAGATAATAACAAAAACACAATCAAAAATCTAAAACCATTCCAGTATAATACATCTGACAACAGAATTAAAGAAGTTCATTGTTTTTAAAAGCAGTGACTTAAATGAGGTATAACTGCCATGTCAGGTTTACAGATTTTTACTGTATGACTTTATACAGTATGTTTTATGAGAAAGTTCATATAATGTTTTCTCAAAATTACTGACTTGCGGTATTATGTGAGTTATAAAAAATGTTCATGTTTATTAGGCTGTTTCCACTGTAATATTTCACAAGATCTGTTCTCGTCTCTCATTTTTTACAGACTGTGTCGTACACTAATAGGCATTCGTTACCCAATGATAACATAGCCAAAGAGATCCTGATGAGACGCCACACAACCATACGAAGCAGCCTCAGATCTGGAAGCTTCCATGCCACTGTATGTGACACTGCATTTTTTTTTTCTTATGTCTTATTATATGAAAATAATCAAATTAAATTTCTACAAGGAATGCTGTTTAAGATAGTTCACACCCCCACCCAAAAATGAAAAAACTAAACAAAATGACAGCTGTTGTAGATGCAATATATGTAAAAAATAGTATTTTTATTGGGAATAAGTTTATTTAGAGTACTATGTCCTCCCTACATCTAGCCCTAACCCAAACCATAACACTATTAAATACCCATTAGGCATTTTATTTACAATTCGTGAATATTTTATTCATTTTATTAAAAATAAACACCTTTGCAATCTGCTGTATGAAAAAAACATTTTTGAGAAAAGGTGGATTCGAACCAGGTCCGTTCAAGACAAGTCTGTTCAGGACTACCCTATTTCACATTCTACTCCCCCCACCCTTATGGAGGCGATGTTTGTACTTTGTTCAAGAGAGGAATTGATAGCCAGAGTCAGTGCAAATAGCCTCTGCCAGTAGACTTACAAACTTACTGTTTATTTACTTACCCTTAGACCAGGGGTGTCCAAACTCGGTCCTGGAGGGCCAGTGTCCTGGAGAGTTTAGCTCCAACTCTAATCAAACACACCTAAACCAGCTTGTCAAGCTCTTTCTAGAGTAGTAGAAACTTCCTGCAAGTGTGTTGCAGCAAGTTGGAGCTAAACTCAGCAGGACACCGGCCCTCCAGGACCAAGTTTGGACACCCCTGCCTTAGACCATCGAAAATGACATTTTCTTTAGTAGAAGATTTTTAGCTGAAACCATGATCCTTGTTGATTAATTTAAATTTCTAGTAAGTATTGGCTGATATTTAAAAAAATATTCAACATATCCAGGCAAAATAAATTGAATATACCCCTGGCTTGATGACGGATTTTGGGTGAACTATTATTTTGGCACAATCCTACCCTTTAGCCCTTCCCCTTACCCCTACCTCTCATTTTGCGCATTCATGTGAAGGGGTACGGGTTCCCCAGGGCTTAATTTGTGCCGGAACACTCCGGATACGGCATCTCTGAAATCGGACCCGGCATCTCATTTTACCGATCCCCCTTTCTTTCACTTTCTTCACCGACTCCCCAACCCTCTTCACTTTCGTTCGCGACACCCCCGCTCCGTTTAATTATGTCTGCGACACCTCTCCGCTATCCACCACACCAAACCAACCCCCCCTCCCTCCCTCCCCGCTATCCACCACACCAACTCCCCAACCCCCTCACCACCACCACACTATCTACTTACGTGTGCATCAACTCACCATCTCACCATCCTCAGGTAACTTGCCAGATCCTTTACCACGATCTGTTCCGGGACCTCGCAATTCACAAAATAAGCACTGGGTGTCCCAATTCTATTTAGCTTGAAGGCGTAGGGCTAAGGAGAAGGGCTAGATAGTAGAGCTGCACGATTAATCGTAAAAAGATTGCGATCTCAATTCGACTCCCTGGACGATCTTAAACCAGCATTTATACGATTCTGCCAATCATACTTTCAAGTTTAGGAGAGAAGCATAAAGGCGGCAGCACAAGTCTTTACGTTGTTTTACATACATTGCTCAGCAACGTGTACACCTCCAAATGGTGTTGAAAGAGTCACATACTGTATTTATAAGGTATAAATCAACCAAAAAATGTAATTTCTGTCTGCATGTAATGATGTATTCTCAGCTGCGAAAACACACGTGACGTCAACTGACCATGAGCTGTTACCACAGAGAGGGCGGGTGCGCGACTGTGAATGATGCCTACCTTAGTGAACAGAGCTTGCATAGGCTGTGAATAACAGGTAATAAAGTTGTAAATAACATTCAGTTTGTGGCACAGAGCGATCGTTTGGGAGCTGTGCGGGAAGTATGAATCGCACAAGCACAGTGAAAATGAAACCAAAAGTGTGCACATCATTCAAATGTGCACATCATTCATATCCCATTTTAGAGTTATGATTACGACAAGCATATAATATATTTTCCTTTCATAGCGAACACAGAGTGTTGTGCATGAGAATAAATGTTTAACAGTGTCAGAATAGCTACTCTAACCTATATAATGTTGAGTATAATGCAAGAGAGAATCTGATAATGACAAATGTCTGATTTTGCCAGTAGCACATGTCTCAAACATAATAATTCAACATCAGAATTATGAATAGTTGTATTCTGAAACAACAATAATAATAGGCTACTCATAATAGCCAGAATCGTGCAGCTCTACTATATAGCCCTTGATACTTAGATTTTTTAGGACCACACTCGAAACCAAGGGGTACGAAAATTTCCCGGAATACACTATCTACATTGACAGCATGGCTGCACATGGAAAAGATGCACACATTTGTATTTTTTTGTCAATGTTATGAATGTTTACAACAAACAAGCATGTGCTTAATATATTTATAACCGCGTTTGTTTTCATGCTTTTAAGTAAAAAACGTAAAAATGTATCTATCTATAATCCCTAATAATAATTCCTGTATAGTAGTCTCACAATATACTTTCACATCTGACACTCGATAAATACCCTGTCAGAAAAGTCTAGTGACTGGGAATGAGCTTTTTACAGTCTCTGGTGTAGAATGGTATTTTGACTACAGCGGTTCGAACTGTAGTTCTGCCGAATGACTAAAAAAGTTATCAGTATTGATGGTAAAAAAAACTGTACATAGTCAAAGCATTCTTCTGCAATCTTATACAAAAAACAGAAATAAGGGCAGTTTTAATAGCTAAAAATGTGGGGGAGCATTGCTGTTATGTGATTGTATTGTATTGCAATATGAAGCAATTAAGTGTTGATGTTAAATCAAAAATAATTCACAAATACTTGAAAATGAGATGATTTAATGACAAGTATTCTTTGTGTTTACAACTGAATTAGTTATAAAATAACTGCATAAAATGCTAAAACATGAAATTATAAAAATATTATATAAGTTGTACCCAGCTTAAATGTAAATTTAAAGTTACCAGAGAGAGAGAGAGAGAGAGAGAGAGAGAGAGAGAGAGAGAGAGAGACAAAGAGAGTAAGTAGGCCTCAAAGAGCCTGGGAGCAGTAGAGCCAGAGAAGATAGCTTCCAGAGCAGGAGAGAAGCAGACCAGGAACAGTACAGACCAGGAAAAGAGACAGAGCCAAGTTTTACCAGCTATTTTGTATCTTTCTTGACCATGTGACTAAAGCCCAAATGCTGAGACATTCAAACTGACCAATCAAGATGTGACCACATCGTAAAACCCCCAAAGTCCAGACAACAGGCCCTGATCCTATCAGTATCTGCCTTTGGAGTCAGCATGGACCTTCTTTGGTGAAAAAGACATGCTTTGCCATATAAACAAATGCATACGATAATTTAGACCAGGGGTGTCCAAACTCGGTCCTGGAGGGCAGGTGTCCTGCAGATTTTAGCTCCAACTTGCCTCAACACACCTGCATGGATGTTTCTAGAAAGCCTAGCAAGAGCTTGATTAGCTTGCCCAGGTGTGTCTGATTGGGGTTGGAACTAAACTTTGCAGGACACCGGCCCTCCAGGACAAAGTTCGGACACCCCTGATTTAGACTTTTACACTGATATAATGTTAATGTTGTTTTTGTGTGTTTCGATGAATATCACCAGGCTGTAAATGCACAGTAAAGTTACGATCCTACAGCATTATATTGTTATTATGATAATATCGTTGCCTTCAGTGATTTCCTGAAGATAAATATTAAAAAATAACGCAACTGGAATAACTACAGCAGTCGCGATCGTCTGATCTCATATGAAGCAAGAGATCGCGATGACATCTGATGACGTGTGCAGGTGCTGTAGTGCTGTCCCAATTCTTAGGGGTAAATTTTGAAGCCCTTCCCCTTCACACTCTGTTTCAATTGCCAAGGGGTAGGGGTACAAAAATAGAATTGGGATTGGGCCTTAACATCAGAGCACAATGCATTTTTCTATATTTACAATATGTATACTTCTAAATACAGAAATGAGAGTCTTATTTTCTGTCACTGACCCTTGCTTTGCTCTTCTCCTCTACTTCACCAGAATTCAGCAAATATATCCCACAAGTTTTCCTCTCTGCCGGTGGGTCAGAGTTTGACCTCTGGATTTTCTCCAGGAAGATTCAGACACACTGGTGAGAGAACTTATAGTTTTGACTGATAACAGATAACATCATTGAGCGATTTCCATTTGGCTCTGGTCATTTCTAGAGACTCTAGAGACTTTGCACAAGACTGCAGAATCCACATTCACTCAAAATTTACTTTCAACTTGAATGTACACTACCTGACAAAAGTCTTGTCGTCCATCCCTGTTGTAAGAGCAACAAATATTAACTTGACTTCTAGTTGATCATTTGGAAAAGGGACAGGTAGATTTTACAGATGAATCATCTGTTGAAGTGCATCCCAATTATCACATATACTACAGAAGACCTATTGGAACCAGCATGGACCCAAGATTCTTACAGAAATCAGTTAAGCTTGGTGAGGGAAAAATCATGGTTTGGTGTTACATTCAGTTTGGGGGTGTGCAAGAGATCTGCAGAGTGGATGGCAACATCAACAGCCTGAGGTAGTTGTGCTACCCATTACATTACAAATCACAGGAGAGGGCAAATTCTTCAGCAGGATAGCGCTCCTTCTCATACTTCAGCCTCCACATCCAAGTTCCTGAAAGCAAAAAAGGTCAAGGATTGGCCAGCCCAGTCACTAGAAATAAACATTATTGAGCATGTCTGGGGTAAGATGAAGGAGGAGGCATTGAAGATTAATCCAAAGAATCTTGTTTTACTCTGGGAGTTCTACAAGAACGCTTTCTTTGCCATTCCAGATGACTTTATTAATAAGTTATTTGAGTCATTGCAGACATGTATGGATGCAGTCCTCCAAGCTCATGGGAGTCATACACAATATTAATTCTTTATTCACTGCACCATGACTTTATATTTTACTGGACATTATTTCTGTTAAGTGACAAGACTTTTGTCTGAGCAAAGTCAGATCTTACTGTCCTAATGAAATAATTAAAAATCAAGGCATGATTATATTTTATCAAGGTAAAATAAGCGTAATCTAGAGGCCTTTGCCTTTCATATAAGCCACTTCTAGAAGTCAAGTAATTATTTGTTGTTCCCAAAACCTGGATGGGCGACAAGACTTTTGTCAGGTAGTGTACAGGTTGGACCTTGTATTTGTCTTTTCCCAATGGTAACCTAAGGTTTGTATTGTTAGCTACCAGGTGAGAGTAAACATGGTATCTTTGAACCCGAAGCATGTCCATTAGTACTTGTAGGCAGATGAGCCAATGGAACCATGGGAAATGAAGTGCCAGCTGAATGAAGAACTTAAGGTCTTTAAGGTCATAATGATGCGGGAAAGAAGCAGGGAACAGCCTTTGTGCATACAACAAGAGAGCACGGAATAGCTTACGTGGCCATGATGAAGGAAGACAATGTGGATCTCCAGTGCAACTATAAAAGGCATAAGGCCATCATGTAGGGGCCTTTCTTGTAAGATATTTCTGCCGTGGTGACAGGCTAGAAGTTGGAGATGTCCCTTCATGTACCTGACTGTGGACTGCCAATGTGTCTAAATTCCGTTTATTGTCTGAGCAGTTCTTCTGGACTGAATTTATGCCATCGTAGGATTTGCTGGTTTGGGGTGTACCATTAGCATTAAGGTCATCTCAATTGCAGCCTAGAATATCATAGGAGTCATTGAGCACTGATGATAGGGCATTTAAAGAAATACAGATTACACTTTTAGATGCAAATTGTTTGATATATACGAGTAAACCGAAAGTCAGTATCTTCATGTTTATAAACAAACACATTAAAATTGTGACATATTGTGCACTAATATTACTAGGCAATTAAAGTCCCTGCTGGTGAACCCTAGAGAGTTCCTCCAAGGCCCTGACACATGACTTGGCTGAGGAGTTGGGTGCTGACCTATCGGGGATCGGTGCTTTGTATGCATGGTTCCCTCCAGGTAACCCCATATGCATTTAGTCAGCCATGGTGAGTTTTCCCCCTCTAGGTAAACCTTTGTCTTCCTACTAGCTAACCATTTTTACCATATGTAGTATTACTAGGGATGGCTGATGTGAAACAGACGGTTTGAGATACTGAAAGCACAGGTGTTTTTTAAACACTGCACCAAAGCATGATCCAAAACACCCTGGTCACATGACTAAGGGGATTTGAAACACCCTGGGGCCTGTTTCAGTAAGAAGGTTCAACCAACTCGGAGTTTAAAATTGAACTCTGACTTACTGAGAGATTAAAAATGAGTTTAAATGAACTCTGAGTAGACTGATTCAGAGTTAAGCGCGCACACTGCGACTATAAAAAGACAATGGACCACAAATATTACGAGTCACTAAGGCAACATGAAAAAAAGAGATCAATTAAATTCAATTCACCTTTATTTCTATAGCGCTTTTACAATGTAGATTGTGTCAAAGCAGCTTCACATAGAAGATTAGAGTAAATTGAAACAGTGTCAGTTCAGTTTTCAGAGTTTAAGTTCAGTTCAATTTAGCTCAGTTCAGTGTGGGTTAATAATCACTACTGAGTGTCCAAACACTGAAGAGCAATTCCATCGATGCGCAGCTCTACAGATCCCGAACCATGCAAGCTAGTGGCGACAGCGCCGAGGAAAAAACCTCACTAATTGGCATAAGTAAAGAATAAAAAACCTCGAGAGAAACCAGGCTCAGTTGGGCACGACCATTTCTCCTATGGCCAAACGTCATGTGCAGAGCTGCAGTCTAGGCGCCAGAGGCTGGAGAATGCTGGACCTCAGCGAAGACTCGACTGTCCCTGGAGCGTCACAGGCTCTCCACTTCCATAACCACCACAGCAGCTGCTCAGGATACGGCCTGGTCCAGGATTATGAGAACCTTGGGATCATCTCGTCAGCATGACTCGTCAGATTTCAGCATTTCTTTCTTCAGCTGAACTTGATGTGCTCATGCAAAGTTATAGAAAATATTTAAAAAAGCAACATCACTGGCGAAACAGAGACAGTTAGCATGGGAAAATATAGCTGCTCAAGTTAATGCGCAAGTTTACATTTAAAGGTATTTAAATATTTAAGTATATTTTAAAAAAGTAATGTAATGTGTGACGTTTATAAAATTTTTTACTTCAAAATTACAGCCAATTCCCTACATTTTCAAGTTATTTCAGATGTAATTGCATTAAATTACATTAAATAGGCTACTGCATAATTTCTACACAAATTTGACAGAACAACAATGCATATAACCTTAGCTTAATGTTCTGTGGAAATGTTTAATTTAAGGTTCTCACTTTTACACACAGTGATCAGTTTAAGATAAAATTTCTAAAATTGAGTTTTTAATAGATGTAAAAGTGCACTTGTGTGTCTGCCTTTTTTATTGATCAAGTGGTGGAGGTTGATATGACATTTAGAATGCAATACAAAAAAAGGTTTTTAGAACGAGCAATAATCTCATTAATCTAGTTACAGTACATGTCCCTGTCGAAGGTCAGTGAATTTAAGCAAATTATTATTTAAAAAAGGACAAGCTTTTCTCGTACGTGACTTTATTCTTTGTGTGACTGAAATGTTTTAGCTACATTTCCATCCAAAAATGCGAATAAAATTTTTGTGCAAAACTGGAATAGCGCATAAAAGACGTGCGAATAAAGCAGCGTTTCCATTCAACGAATCTAAGAGAACAAAATCGTCACTTCCTGAGTAACTGGCGCAAAATATCAACAGTAAAAACAGAATTTACTGTGGTAGAAGAAGCTGCGTCAATCTTTTCTCTATTTAATGGGCTAAATGTACTTGCGCCTCAGAAGACAATATTGACACACAATGAACACGTGGGGGCATTTGAAACCATGAGACGAGGAAAACAGACGCTCTTGACACGCTCTGGAGGTAATTAATAATATACATTAATACTGAAATGATTAAGGCTTTTTAGATTGACCACGTGTTTTACAATGTGCTCAGCCTGCTGGTTTGTCTATTCACACACATTTTCATCATCATCTCTTATAACAAACCTTTTTTTAATGCACATACTGGAATTTGTTCAGTAAAAGTGTTTCATTGCAGTTTATGCACATCTTTTCTTATAGAATAATAGTTTATCCCACTCCGTTTTTATGCAACTAATTATGAAACTCTGAATTAGAGAATAAACCCTGCTCCTGACCAGGTTAGGTTCACAGAGTAAGTTACCAAGGTAACTGACTCTGAGTTAAAGTTACCTCTCTTTCAGAAACAGGCTTTCTCCAGTTTGACAAACCTGCCATTTTGAAACGGAAAACCTAGAGTTTCTCTCATTTCAGGGTTAACATAGAGTTTTCACTTAACCTCCTTTCTGAAACAGGCCCCAGAACTATTGCTATGACAACAACTCTTGGATTAATTTTGAAAAACATACCGATCCTGGATCGTGTCAAATAGTCAATATCCAAATCCAGCTAACTGAGTAATCCACGTACGAAGAACAGACCCCGACTCTGCTGTCAGACTCTTTGTTCATACAAAGATCTTGCTTAATTATTACAACTAATGGCAAAATGTTTGCAAATGTAAACTTTTAATTTCTGCTGACGAACTGCAACAAAAGATAGCAATAACTGACTTAAAACCGTATTTTAGCTTGTGAAAACACTAGCGTTTGTGGTGATTTAAAAAAAAAACCTGATTATAGTGGATAGTAATCTGCATTGTTGTCTTTTTAGACTTTGTTGACGCTGAATCTGAGACTGCATATCCATCAAACAGACCAACGTTTAGGCATCAGCGGAAATCATCATCATCTAAAGCAGTGATTCCTCTCAGGCCGCTGAACGATCTGAGGGAAGATAATGAACCAAATGAAGAAATGCCTTACAGGACGTCACATCCGAGATCACAATCCAGACATTCAGGACATCAAACCTCACGTCAGTATTATGGCACATCTAGAAACTGTGGTGGCACAGACTTTGAAGAGCAGCAGTCGAGGTTGTCTCCTCATGGATGGACAGAGGAACCACAAAACAACAGTGATGTCCAACATCCCCTGATGAGAAAACCACACTAGATGCAACAGAAACCACATGAACAATGTGATCATACTTTTAAAGCAGCTCCAAAGATATTACTTGATTTTTACCAATTTGAAACACACTAACAATGCAAAAGACTTCTGTTAGTGAGAAAGGGAAAACATTCTGCATGTTAACCAACATGCTAAAATATAAACAATAGAGCTTTCCATGACACTAAGTCCACATTACTCTGTCTGAATATAAGGTCATACTTTATATTGATGGTTCGATTGCTACATTGCATAAGTAGACTGTTAGGTTAGGGTTAGTGTAAGTTAACATGAAGGAGCAGTATCAACAGATATTAAGCAGACAGTCTACAAATACTTAAATGGACCATCAAAATAAAGTGTTACCAAATATAAATATGGCAAATTAAACAAAAACTTTATCTTTTTTTGCACATTTTATACTTGAGACTGAGAGTTACATTTCTATGTAAGAAAGAACATTATTTGTATGTGTATTCATCTAGTTGTGAAAGTACATGCACACAAATATTTTAGAATATTATTATAAAAAATAGAAATGTATGATCATTTGTGACAATGACATGAATAAAACAGCAAGTTTTTATGAAACAATGTAATTCTAAGTAATATAGAGCAGGGGTTTTCAAACTGTGGGGCGTGCCCCACCAGGGGGGCACCAGCACCTATTAAGGGGGGCGCAAGGCGTGCACTCGAGTAAATTATGATGACGATTTTTTATGCGTTCACTAATGGGAATCTGATTAACGTTAGCTCCACAGCTAACTATTAGGCACCTGTAGAGTTAATGGCATTCATTCATTTTCTTTTCAGCTTAGTCCCTTTATTAATCCGGGGTCGCCACAGCGGAATGAACCTCCAACTTATCCAGCATGTTTTTACACAGCGGATGCCCATCTCTGGGAAACATCCACACACACTCATACGCTACGGACGATTTAGCCTACCCAATTCACCTGTATCACATGTATTTGAACTGTGCCCGGAGGAAACCCACGCGAACGCAGGGAGAACATGCAAACTCCACACAGAAACGCCAACTGACCCAGCCGAGGCTCGAACCAGCGACCTTCTTGCTGTGAGGCGACAGCACTACCTACTGCGCCACTGCGTTGCCTGTAGAGTTAATGTGTTCCAGTAAAATATATACAGGGTGGGCCATTTATATGGATACACCTTAATAAAATAGAAATGGTTGGTGATATTAACATCCTAGTCCATCCATAGTCAGCCATTTTGGATCCAACTTTTGTTTTTTTTTAAATAGGAAGAGGATCATTTGTCACGTCAAATTTATTGGGAATTTTACAAGAAAAACAATGGTGTGCTTGATTTTAACGTAACTTTATTCTGTCATGAGTTATTTACAGCACAGGCTTCCAGTATCCGTAGTTTCAGGTGCTGCACGTCTTGTATCTTCACACCATAGACAATTGCCTTCAGATGACCCCAAAGATAAAAGTCTAAGGGGGTCAGATCAGAGACCTTGGGGGCCATTCAGCTGGCCCACGACAACCAATCCCCTTTTCAGGAAACTGTTCATCTAGGAATGCATGGACCTGACACCCATAATGTGGTGGTGCATCGTCTTGTTGGAAAAACTCAGGAAACATGCCAGCTTCAGTGCATAAAGAGGGAAACACATCATCATGTAGCAAATTCAAATATCCAGTGGCCTTGAAGTTTCCATTGATGAAGAATGGCCCCACTAACTTTGTTGTCTATGGTGTGAAGATACAAGATGTGCAGCACCTGAAACTACGGATACTGGAAGCCTGTGCTGGCATTTCTCCTGCGGTGTTGCTATCAGTGTGTGAAGAGGGTTGCATTGACAATCCAACACAATGGGCAGCACACTGAACACATTTTATAAGTAGTCAGAAACTTGTAAATAACGCATAAAACAATATAGTTACGCTAAAACCACACCATTGTTTTTCTCGTGAAATTCCCAATAAGTTTAATGTGTCAAATGACTCTCTTCCTAGTGAAAAAACAAAAGTTGGATCCAAGATGGCTGACTTTAAAATGGCCACCACCCATCTTGAAAAGTTTGTCCCCTCACATATACTAATGTGCCACAAACAGGACGTTAGGATCACCAACCATTCCCATTTTATTAAGGTGTATCCATATAAATGGCCCACCCTGTAGAAATAAAGCGGGTGCTTTTTAAAATGAATGCCAGTGAAAAAACGGTGAGCGTCTGACCAAAAAGTGTCCTTCCAAGTCAAATCACCAGTAGGATGCCCTTCTGGATCTGACTACGTTTACATGGACATCAGTAATAGTTATTTGCCTTAATCTGACTAACACAATAATATAATTAAGGTGTTACGTGTGGTGTGAAAAAAAAAACTTCTGCATTTAGCATCCCCCCACCCCCCAATTTTCGGTTTTAAAGATAACTGGGCTTGTGGTTTTTGCATTTCGGCGGATTTTAGATTTTTGGGCTGGAATCAGTCAGCTACATCTGGCAACACTGTGGTGTGTGTGGATCTTGTCCCAAAATATCCTACATGGCGGTCATAGTTTCACTGCGGTGTTTACTTCACTAATATCACTAATTTATGCATACTCCACATGTTTTAATTCCATTTCTGTTTAGTTCAATTATGACTTTAGTCGGATTAAGGTCATCAAAAATCGCTATTTACATGGTGACTCTTAATCAGAGTATTGTCTTAATCATATTAAAATCGTATTAAAGTATTGTTGCCCATGTAAACATACTCAATGTTCGACTCAACCACACCGTCAGGGCTCTGCGAAGCAGCATTTTCTGTATTTACGTCCATCAAATGCAAGTAGGATATGGCTCATGCTTATTGACAGTGGAAGATAATTTATGGTTAGTCGTGTCAGGAATCACAGATTAGCATGTTGTCCTTAGACTCAGACTCAGCCATGACACTGAATCAAGTAAGCTGTATATTTATGTTTCAATGTAATTAATTGTACGCACTTTAAACGTAGCAAGTAATATGTGAATGGGGAGCGAGTGAAATTGGACAAACTTGGGGGTGGGGGGGGGGGGGGTGTCCTACTAGTTTGAAAACCCCTGATATAGAGCACTATAAAAGAAACTTAAACTACATCACACTAAAATTTTGTGTAAGCTCCGGCTTTTATTTTCAGTTGTGTGAAAATAAAACGGCATATTCTTAAACAGAGACTTGTGTAATTGTGAAAACACGGGAAAACACTGTTGCTGATGTTAACAACATAAAAAGCCTACAAAAGTACTAATTGTTAATACATAATAAAAAGTTCTATTATGATAAAAAACTGACCCAAAACAAAAATAAAACTGTGAAAATATTTCCCACATATAAACAACTAAAATGGGGCTTGACAAGATTTTGCAATGTTTGATTGAAGTCTCTGAAAGTGTTCGTAGCGTTCATCTGATGCACACTTCAGAATCTCGCAGAATGTAGTAGATCATCCAGGTACTTCTCACATACTGTTTTTCGACTTCTATGAATTCAGACATAATACTTGGCTTGCATACTGTTTTAGCGTACTATATAGTATGGAAGTATGTGATTTCGGACGCAGCTACTGTGTTGAAAGAAATGACGCTTCCTCTGCATGATGGCACTATGAAGTACATGTAAAATCAGTCCAATAGTGTAACAGGATATGATGATGTAGCGTGACATGGTGCATGGTATGCTATAACCTAAACAATAGAGCACATAGCAACATTTTTGATAGGTTGAAGCAAGTCAATCAGAGGCATGCAGAAAGTACGGCACAGGGATGCAGCATCCCTTTCCTTTTTAGGAAAGCATGGTATGCAGAAACTAAGACTTGCAGTGCGTCAGAAGGGACAAAGCTTTGGGAAGGAGAACACCCACTTCGCCGTACTGACTAATGCCTGTACTGTAAATTGTGCACTCTCAAGAGATTAATACTTAGTACTAGTAAGGTCCAGTTGGTAGAACATTACAAATGTGTAGGGGGGTAGACCCCCCTGAGAACAAGGCTTTTGAAGCCACGATACCCCTAGATGAGTGTGCCCTTATTGCTAAAGATGAAGGTTGTCTGCAAGCTTCATATGTCTGTGAGAAAACCCTCAACAATACACCTGCTTAATGTTAGTTTGGAAGCAGTGGGCTATTTTTTTTGGAGGTCAAACTACATGAAAAATTGCTCAGATTTATGCCACCAGCAGCTCTGTGGACATAAACATGTAGTTCTTTGAACAGGCACAACAAATTCTGATGTTATGAACATGCAAAGAATATGGTTTGTTCCTTGTTTCTTTATAAAAGTCAGGACAAAATGGAAGGAAAGATAATGGAAAAGAGGTTGAGGGAAAATATGAGTCACCCCCCCCCTTAGTGCAAGAAAGACCGAACAGTGAGGAACGCCTTGCAGACTACCCACCTCATAGAGCATTAGGCAGGAGTGGATTACTCTTCGTGAAAGTTTATCATAATTTAACAGTCACCTCCTTTGAGAGCTGAACAAACATGCTGTACTCCTATGCACTCAGTACAAAGCTTGTGTGTACCTGTCTGAGATATAACAATGGCATGTGGCAAACACTGCCTGTATTGTCTAATCTCCATGCCATATTTGTTTATGCAAGACAAATAATACTAAATAGATTTACACAGAGTGCATGCTGAAGATACAGTACAGTTAGTAATGTGCATTTATATACCACTTTTATCATGTATTACCATACACCCAAAGCGCTTTGCATTCATATGAGGTAGTCTCTCCACTTGGATGATGTGACGGCAGCCCCAGGACAATGGTGCCTGGGCGCTCACCACACACCAGCTACACATGGAGAGGAGAGACAATGGAGGAGTGATAGTGCCAATTTAGTGGATGGGGATGATTGGGAGGCCATGATGGGTAAAGGCCGATTTGTAAGGAAATTTGGCCAGGACACTGGGGTTACACCCCTACTCTTTACAAGAAGTGCCAAGGGTTGTTTGATGATCAAAGTCAGGACCTCAGTTTAATGTCTCCCCAGTGTACTGGGGCTTTAGAACCCACACAGACCTCAAGGTAAACACTGCTGTCTTCACGAGCACCATTTCCAAAAGCAACCTAGTATTCCATGTGGTGTCCCATCCAGAAACTAACCAGGCTCAGCCCTGCTTAGCTTCCTTCAGTGAGCAACCAGTCTTGGGCTGCAGAGTGAGATCTTGGGCTGCAGCTGTGGTTCAAGGTGTGCTTTATAGGCACAGGGTAGGTTCATAGGTACAGGGTGGTTTACCTATGATGCCATATGTACCACGTCCTGCAACACTATTTGACTGCTTTTACGTGTGCTTCATGATGCAATTATGCAGAGTTTTTTCCCAGAATGTCGTCACTTCTGATGCAGCACAAGTTCCCTCCAAAGGAAACTCTGGAGTCTTTCATGAATAGAAAGCTCAAAACAACAGCATTTATATGAAACAGAAACCTTCTGTAATATAAGTATCTTCACTATCACTTAAAATCATACTGACCCCAAATATTGTGACGGTAGTGTACGCAGTATTTTCTCAAATCTCTGGTTTACAGAAAGCATTATTGCTAGACTCTGGGGTAACTGTACAATTAGGAAGCATTTTGAATAGTGGTTAAAAAAGGCTCAATGCCACAGTGAGGTAAAACTCTATGTACTTGAAGATACAGTTCTCCCTCCAAAAACTTGGAAGTCAATCAGTAGTATCCTTCATAATTTATAAGTGACTGCTAGTATAAAATTTGGCCAAGAAGCAACGAATGTCCCATATCTGGTGCTTCAAAATTTTCTGATATAAACATTCATTTTTAAAGACTCTGTCAGTTGCCTTCTTTTAGCACGGCACGCAGGAGGAGCACATCTCACATAGACATTCAGTAGCTGGTATACAGATCCAAAACTTCACATCGCCTGAGAGAAAAAAAGATTGCTGCTATCACAGTCCTTAGTCTTTCTTTTACTTTGAGTGCTGTTCACTTCACTGTTTGGGACTCTTGTCTTTAACCTTAGTCTTGCTGTCCCATTTAGGAGTCCTCATGAGTAGCAAACCCACAGCTGAAAGTGCCAATACAACCCCCAAACTAGGAGGTCCACAGGGGCTGAATTCTTGAGCCAATCCAGAAAGAAGTGGTGCCAAAACCCGTCCCACAGCTGTGACTGACTGTCCTGCTCCAATTAACGTCCCACTAGCTTGGGATCCTCCATGCTGAAGCTCCAAATCGGTGATGCAGGTGCGTCCGATTGTGGTAGAAATGGCAAAAAATGTGGAGGTAAGCAAAACTTGCCATACATTTGGTGCAGTTGCATATAGGAAGATCAAAGTGCAGGTGAGTACAGTAGAGTGCAATAATAAAGCAGACATGTTGTTATCATATAGGTTTGTAACGGGGCCCACCAAAAACCCAGCAAGGGCTCCCAACATACTGCTGTAGCTGATCAGATATCCTGTGATCTTTGGTTTGAGTAGAAAACGCTCTTCCATGGCTAAGGAGAAGTTACTGTAGTATAGCATTATGGCTAGAGCCATTAGAAGGCGCACCAGGAAGACGTCCCACATGTGTGAGGATGCCACCATTTGTATGCGAATCCACACTGAGGTTAGTTGTCTCCAGGCAGGCTGGACGATGGACATGTCCGTCCAGCTCCAGCCCCCATTTGCCCTACTGCTGACTGCTGATGTGTCTGGATGCCGGAGGTGGTTTTTATCTAAGCAGTTCCGCTGGACTGAATTATTTAAGCTGTCGTAGGATTTGCTGGTTTTGGGTTTACCGTTAGCGTTTGCATCGATACGGTGACTGAGTGTCTCACTCCATGGTAGAATCCAGACCAAACCTACAAAGACAACATATGGATAAGTAGACTGATCTATTTGTAGTAAATATCTGAAGGCATTAGTTATGAAGAAGTAGTGCACTTGGTTGTATATGACCTTTCATTTGAATTGCAACAAGTGTACTTGAAGTAAATACTGTATGTATTTTTGTTGTTGTTTTTTTAACAAAAATATACTTTTAGTCCTAGTACACTTAGTGTTTATACTGGAATTTAATACTAACAATTTAAAAACACTTACTATAAACACAAGTCAGGGGTGCCCAAACTCGGTCCTGGAGGATTGGTGTCCTGCAGATTTTTGCTCCAACCCCAATTAGCACACCTGAACCAGCTAATAAAGCTATTACTAAGGGCATACTCACACTAGGTACAGTTGCCTTGAACCATGCTGAAATGCTACTGTCCCCCCTCCCCTCTCCCCCAATGGCCTGCACTCACACTGCATTTTGCCTTACGAACTGGAGCACGCTTGCATCATCGATGATGCGACTGTTTAGTAGAAAGAGAAGCGATCTCGCTCAGCACAGTGGAGATTGCTTTAGATATATAATTTTAGTCGTTTAGGATGCAGTGACACGCAGTCAAATATTTTGCAGAACAGATCCACAACTTTGATGCTCATAAATTATCATAAAAGACATCATGCTGTATCATTAGGAGGTTTACTGAAGGTGCCGCGAGGGGTTTGTGTCTTTAATAAACTATGACAGTTTGCGTTCATTGAAAAGAAAGAATGATTATTCAGTGGGGTTTATTTATAAACTAATTTTAAGAGGATCACCTGCTTATTATTGGCTGGTCCCGCATCAGCTTCACAACAATCGTGCCAATCAGATGAATACTAACTTGCTATAAATAACCAGAGCTTTTCACTTCAGTCATCTTCGTCTTGAAGAATCCCTCCTTCCACCCCTTCTCCTGATACGGCGGCATGGTGGCCCAGTGTTTAGCACTGTTGCCTCACTTCAAGAATGTCACTGGTTCGAGCCCAGTGCAGAGTTTACATGTTATCCCTGTGCTCGCGTCGGTTTTGCCCGGGTTCCTCAGTTTCCTCCCACCATCCAAAGACATACCATATAAGTAAATTGACTAATCCAAAGTGGTTTCAAAGTCCTCGAGACCTACCTAAGCTCAAACTCCCCTCTCGCCCTTCAAACGGGAGGGAGCCCCGAGCTCTAGGATATTCTGAGTTCAGGGCTCTCTCTTGGGACAGCATGCCAAACACGCTTTATTATCAATCATCAGCTAGGTATGAACTCTTGAAATCCATATGAAATAGTCCCTTAAAAGTGATGTTGCGTCTTCAGTTTTGCACTCAGGCAAAGCTTTGCACTTATACTACAAGCATATCATGCTAAAGCCCAACCAAACCACGCTCTGGCACACCTCTTCCAATTGGGCCAATTGGGAACTGAATGACGCCTGGGCCAGATTCGAAGCACCCACACTTGTTAAACGAACCGGGAAATGTACCTGGGCATGGTTCGGATAGCATGGTGTGTAAACTCAGTAACACTTTATTTTGATTATCTATTTAAGTATTAGTAGACTGTTTGCTTGATATCTGTTGACACTGCTCCTTCAACAGACATTTAACTGACTATAAGAAACTTTACAAGTACATGTCAACTTACACTAACCCTAACCCTAATCTAACAGTCTACTTATAATCTAATGAGAATTAGTTGGCATGTAGATAACTTAAATTCAACTAACGAACCATCAAAATAAAGCGTGACCCTAAACTAGGGTTGCCACCCGACCTTTAAACAACGTAATCGTCCAGTTTTGTTTCGTATTTTTTATTTTTTTTTTAAAGTAGCTTTTCATGCAAATCATTCCACACGCATTTTATAAAGATGCCTCATTTCCTACTTATAATTGGGTAATACTTGATGTCATCGTTAGTTTGATTGATCTTTGCTCAGTGAGGAGGGCATGCCTTTTAAGCAGAGTCTGTCAAGTCTTGACAGAGAGTAGCCTAATGGCAGATGCTTCTCCAGGTAACCCCCCCACGTCTTAAAGTTTCAGAGTTTAAACGCAAGCAGCTGCAAAAGTACAGCAGAGAGTGAAGGTAAACAAATACCTTGCTACAGAGTGGTAGAAATTGTTATCAAGCCAACTGCACGATTTGTCGGAGAGCGTTCTCTGTGGCTCCTGCGAGACGTGTGACAACATGCCTCCAGAGAGCAGCATTTCCGCAATGACAGCGCTCACAAAAATCAATACACAGTCAGACAGTTCTTCGTACCCCAAGTCTCTCCCGAAGCAGACATGGTAATGGCAGTGACCCAGTCTGTAAATATCAAGCTGGAGTCATTTTTTTTTACTGTAACTTACTGTTTTATACATGAAATAAAGAACAAAATAATAAAAATATATGTATTTAATATTAACTGAGTAAAACCATATCAACAACTGAAATCACAGTGAAATTAATGGCTACGATCATCATTTCTCTCAGAATTAGATTTGGCCTGGTTTTCACACACTGGGTCACAAATTGTAATTTGTAAAAATTCTGTAAATACAGTAAGTGGATCACAATCCAATGTAATATTATGATTTCCTTGTTAAAATTAAGTCAGGCACATACGCATTAATTACATGAAATATTAAATTTATTACATTAATAAACAACATAATGCCCATGTAAAGAAAATAAACTAGTAAATTGCAACTTGCCATATTTTTTAATTAGAAATAGGCAATTTGAAATCTTTACTAGCTAATGTTTGTAGCTAGTTTATGTATGTGCTGTTTCCATGTTTGGATAGGTGTTACAGCAAATAATGACAAATATTTTAGCCAAAATCTGTTATCAATACCACCCTTTAAAACCACCTGGTTCATTAGTATTTTCTCCTCTCCTCTAGGTTACATCAGCTGAGTTAACACAGGTGTACCACACTATTAAACATAACATCAGCTATAACAGTGCTGCAGAGCTGTAAAAGAGAAAGACTGACTGCATCTGATCTGTTTACACAGGTTTCAATAAAAGACTGTTTATTTTAATGTCCAAGTGTTCATACTTTCCTGAAAACATATTTTAAGTTGCGATTTACCACCACTGGCATGCTTTTGGGTCTGTGATTGGGGATGTGGCCCCCGCTGCAGTATGCGTGCCTTATTTTTTTGTATTAAAAGTGATAACCCTACCCTAAACTCTGCAGGACATCGGCTCTCCAGGATCGAGTTTGGGTACCCCTGGATGAAGTGTACTTAAATTTAGTATAGTAAAGCTGCAGTCTGTAAGTCTCTGTCTGAAATGTGCAATTTGTGGAAGTTTGTTGAGTTGGTTCAGCTCTTCACATGCAATAGATCTGACACCAGGACTCCTTCAACAGTACATATACAGTATGTATCCTGCAAAAACCAACCAGTACCACTCAAATTATAAAAGATTAATACAAGCTTACCAACGTCACCTACGGGCTAAGGTAAAGACAGTTTTAAACACTGACTTGTTGCTTGCACTAAATTCAAACAAGTTACAAACTGCAGATTTAACATATTTAAGACGACTTTCAGAAAGTGCACTTTGTGTAAATATCACATTAAAAGGTTTACCTTAAAGTTTCTTTGATTTGTTGACTAACATACTTAATCCACCAACTATTCAGCTAACTGCATTTATAAACTGCATTTATTAAATACAGTATAATGTGTATCATATCAATAGATTTTAATTTAGTGGCAATTAACATGTAAATTACCACACAATAATAGTGATGAACTTGATTAGCTGGTTCAGGTGTGTTTGGTTAAGGTTGGAGCTAAACTCTTCAGGACACCGGCCCTCCAGGACCGAGTTTGGACACCCCTGATTAAGGCCGTACTTACACTATGTACAGTTGCCTTGAACCGGGCCAAAGCACGCTTGTCCCCCCTCCCGTCTCCCCCGACAGCCCGCACTCACATTACATTCGGGCCTGGGCGCGCTTACGTCATCAATGATGCGCTCCTCAGTAAGCGCTCTCGCTCAGCACAGTAGAGATTTCTTTAGTTATATTGTTTAAGTCGTTTGATATGCGGAGACACGCAGTCTAATATTTCGCCGAACAGATCAACCACTTTTGACGCTCATAAACAGTCCTCGTGCTGCAGGAATTAGGAAGTTTGCTGAAGGCGCAGCTGACGTGCAGTGAGGGATTTGCGTCTTTAATAATCTACGACAGTTTGCGTTCATTGAACAGTACACATGATGAATTAATCCATATGAAACAGTCCCTTAAAAAGTCACGTCTCGCTTTCAGTTTCGGGCTCATGCACGCTTGCACTCACACTGTAAGCATACCGTGCCTGAGCCCGATTCAGAGCACTCACACTTCACAAAACGATCCGGGAAATGGGCCTAGGCAAGGGTGTGCCCTAAGGGTGCTTTCACATCTGTAGTTCGCTTTATTTGGTCTGGACCAAGGGCAATAAATAATAAATTGTAGAATTTTCTGCCGTCTTTGGCTTGTTTTCACACCACACTGATTGCTTTGGTCCGAACCAGTTGAAAAGAACCAAAATGCATTCATGTGACAAAACCCACATCATTCATTAGCCAGATGTTGTTGAACATATTTCCTAAACTGCTTTTCGATTGGTCAGAATTCACGTGTGGGAAAATGCCAATGGAGCTCCCGTAAATAAAGGCAAAATGTTGCTTTTCACTATAGAGGAACGACTGCGCTGGCTGATTGTATCCCTGCTCATAGTATACTATATAGTTTGTATACATCACTTTAGACGAACATACATTTCGAGAATGAAGCGCGACTGTGGTTGGAAAACAATGTTTTAAGGCATTGCAAATGAAGGTGCATCGTACGTCACTTCAGGAGGAGGTGTGAATTAATTTAGCTAAACTGCGACATGGTCATCTTCCGGAAATATTACCAACGATCCATCAGGTAATGTTTTCCCTCTCTCTCTCTCTTTTGGTAAAGCGCTGTCAACAAATACTTTTCCTCCAAATTCCATAATGCACAGCGCATCGGCCTATGGCAGCTGGATTAGTCCAAAAAGGCACAGTACTTTTTGCGGTTGGGTCTGTTTTATGGCTCGTTTCCACTGAGTGGTACAGTACGGTACGGTTCGGGTCGGTACGGGTCACCTTTATCAGGCTTGCGTTTCCACTACAAAGGGTACCCTTTTGGTGGGCATGGTGTACTACAGAGAGTTTCAGTCAACGTCATTCTCGCTCGAATAAATGTCTACAGTAAAGCTGTACAGTTCGTTCACATTATATGAGAAGCTCATCTAACAAAACAGATGCTTTAAACATATTATTACTTGTTTATAAATGTTTATTACTAACATCTCTATGAACATGATTTGATTATAACTACAGATCAATGACAGTGTGACAGTGTTACAGCCTACTGTAACGTCTGCAATTATATAAAATAAATAAATGCAACATATATGAGCACATACAGACCCTTACAGTCTCAGATATGTTACCACTTACAGATAAACTACACACAGCATACATTAAGTCCTTATTTGAGTTCAAAAACAACACACAACATATACAGTAGCCCACAGTCAGAGCTAACCTCTCATCTGTGTCTGTAATCTTCACCAGCACATGTAGCCTCTGTTAGAGAGTAATTCCGTCATTCCGAGTTCATAATAGTCCAAAAGGTGATGAAAACATGGCAGTTTGTTCATGATTTGTTCATGGCAGATTGTTCATGGCAGATTGTTTAGGTTGCTGAAACTGTTTGCTCCTGTGTTTTGTCGGGCTTCTCTTTCGCGTTTGTCCTTTTCTTTCTAAATGGATCAGATGTCGAAGACGCTTCATTAATCACACACACGTTATTGTCATCAGCTCAAAAAGGCGTCATATCAAATCTAGACGCGATCGCGCTTTTAGACTTTTAGACGGCCTCGTAAAATAACAACAGGACACAGCAAATTCTTGGCTTTGTGGCTGTTCATCAAGACAACGACAAGGTTTGTTTTGAGCCCGGGTCATCCATTACTCATTATTATATGCATATAGTTGTCTCGGCTGTGTATTTAAAAACATGGCGGCTTTATTGTTTTGATTCTGGCTAGCTCCACGAGATCGTGACGTATCTCTGTAAACCAATCAGCGTTCAGCTGTGCGTGTAGCTCCACCTTTTGGTACCCTTTCTCATCTTTGGTACCCTTTCGAAAGGGTGCCGAAAAAGTGGTACGGTACGGTTCGGTACGCTTTTGACAGTGGAAACGGCTATAAAAGCATACTGAACCGAACCGTACCGTACCACTCAGTGGAAACGGAGTTTGGATCATGTTCTCACCACAAACGATCTGTTCAGGGTTCGTTTGAAGCTCCTCTTCAAGGAGGTCTCGATACGCTTTTTGGGTGCGCTTTTGGTGCGCACACAAGTACGATTGCTACATTCACACCTGCCCAAACGAACCGCACCAAGAGTGAAAACGAACTCTAGTGCAATTCAACCGAACTAAATAAGGCAGGTGTGAAAGCACCATTAGACAAATTATTTATTGCATGGGGTGTCCAAACTCGGTGCTGGAAGGCCAGTGTCCTGCATATTTTAGTTCCAACCCCAATAAAACACACCTGAACCAGCTAATCAAACTCTTTCTAGGTACACTAGAACATTTCAGGCAGGTGTGTTGAAGGAAGTTGGAGCTAAACTATGCAGGACACCGGTTTGTAGGACACCGGAGTTTGGACACCCCTGATTTATTACATCAAAAAACAAAAAAACAAAACACAATCTCAGAAAACATTAGGTTTCTTTATACTTGTCTTTACTTCCAAGTTATTTTCCTTTATTCATGTAACCATATTGTTAATCTTCCTTACCTGCATTCAGAAGGAAAATGGCAGCACAGACGAATGATGATAAGTAGAAGCCCCCCTCATGTTCAGTTAGAGATCCACCAACCACAGGTCCCAGTATGAAGCCCACACTTGAGGCGGCATTAAAGTGGCCCATCACTAGAGGACGCTCTTTCTCCGTCACAAGATCAGACAGCAGCGCTCGGCAGATAGACAGCGAGTGCTTGAAGAGCCCTTTCCACAGAAAGCAAAATCACATTAATGTGTGACCAAGCAATAATGCATTCCGTAATTTGCCTTTTGAAACAGAGTAGTCCAGTACTCACCCACTGGTATCCTGGCCAGCACAAAGAGAGCAATACTGGTGGACAGACCCAGCAGGCCATATCCGAAGGCACTCAGCAAAAGGCATGTAAGTAGTGAATAGCGCCTCCCAACCACATCACTCCAACTTCCCTACCAATGAGACAGTAGAATACATTTTTAAATGCATATAATATATTAGGACTGTGATACTGTAATATAATTTGCACTGAAAGTGGATATACAGTAGTCAACATTTAAAGTGAATCAAAACCTTTCATCAAAGTTTTCCTAGAACTTTTGAAAAGGATCATTTTGAATTAGAAGTTTTTTGAACTTCAAAATGTTGACTACTATATTTTAAATTCCCTAAATTGCAATTCATAATTGTAGATGGTAATTACAAATGTGTCATATTTACATGTACACACATAACAGGAATATTTGTACAGAAATTACATGACAATATATTTTAGAAAACTCTAAATGCTTGTGAGAATAATTGGCACTACTCATGTCAGTCATATTCTAAAGTTATAGTTCACCCAAAAATAAAAATTGTCTCATCCTTTATTTTTTTCAAACATTTATGTTTCTTTCTTCTGTTGAACCCAAAAAAGTTACTTCAAGGAAAGCTGGAAACCTGTAACCATACACATTTATGTGTTTCGTTAAAATTTCTTTGTATCACAGATGTTTCAACAGATGAAAGAATCTCATAAAGGTTTGGGACCACTTCAGTAAAGTTACATTTTTGGGTGAAATATTATTTTATAGGGCGGCATGGTCGCCTCACAGCAGGAAGTTTGCTGGTTTGAGTGCTGGCTGGGCCAGTTGGCATTTCTGTATGAAGTTTCCATGTTCTCTCCATGTTTTCGTGCGTTTCTTCCGGGTGCTCCAGTTTTCCCCACAGTCCAAAGACATGCGCTATAGGTGAATTGAATAAACCAAATTGGCCGTAGTGCATGTGTGTGAATGAGAGAGTGTTTGGGTGTTTCCCAGTACTGAGTTGCAGCTGGAAGGGCATCGCTGTGTAAAACATATGCTGGATAAGTTGGTACTTCATTCTGCTGTAACGACCCCTGATGAATAAAGGGACTAAGCCAAAGGAAAATGAATGAATGAATAAATAAATATCCATTTATAGACAATGTGAGTAACTATGAAATTACGTCTGAGGTAAATGGGCCAAAAATCAAAGCTAAAGTTGCTAACTGCTAACTAATTAATATTAGTTAAACCTATAATACATATACCTCAATGAATCACAACATAAATGTCAGAAACTATTAAGCTTCGATCTTAAGTTTATTCTTTTAAATTCATTATTTGCACAATAAGTACTACTAAAGCACTATTGGAAATGGGACAACAATAACCAATTTTGCATTTGAGATGCTGTAAGCCATTCTCTTTGTTTTGCTAAATAGCTAACCTTGATTAATCTTAGCAAAACATATTTTAACAAAAGAGCCCTCTCCAAAATCCTTCATGTCAGCAAATCCAAACGTTTCACCTGATCGACGTGTAGCATCCCGTAATTTTTTTGTGTTGTTTTCAAAATTAGTGGGGACTTATGCACTATGCAGTGTCTCAGAATGCCAACTTTAGTGACATCCATCATGCATTGAGACATTTTTTATTCTCAGCAACACTTTAAAGTCAGAATCTAAAGCCAGTTATTAAAGGAAAGCATGTTTCACCCAAGAAAGCTACAATTTTTTGCCTAGAGGCAGACAGATCGGACGTGGCAAATGAAACGGCTCAGGCCCTCAGGCAAACACTGCAGGCATCTCCATACCAGCACTCATTAAACTGAGGCATGACACACACACACACACACACACACACACACACACACATTCAGATCTGCAGACACCGCACACTTGCCGTAATGCAATAAAAAATTAAATTGGATTTACTATGTTTTTCTGTATCTGGCCTACAGGCATGCCATAGAGGCTTACTGTTCCTGTCTGCTGTCTCTATGCTTAACATCCAAGAAAAGACAAATATCTCCTTCAATTCTTAACAAGACCCGTGACCCTTCAGGGTTTAGCCAGTTTAAATATTTGTGTGTCTGTGTGCTTGTCAATGGTTACATGACGACCAGTTTTACAGTAACGCGCTCAAGACGTGAAAGCCTGGCAGTTGACAATTACGGTGATACGTTCTTTAATCTTCATGGAGACAAATTGTAAAAGTATTGAGCACAAAATAAATAAATGCAAATCTCCAAAATAAAATAAAAATAAAATAAAAAAATTGCAAAGCAAAAATTATTTTTTTTGAAAAATTAAAGTTAACTGCAAACATAAATAATGAACTGCAAAGGGAAAATTAAGTTTTAATAAATAAGAATGAAATTTGCGAACAAAAGAAGAACTGCAAATAAAAATAAAAAAAAAACGAAAAAAAAAATAATAATAATAATAATATATATAAATAAAACCGTGAGTTTGCAATGCTGTTTTCACTTTGCACTTCACGTTTCTGCACGGGTAACACTTTACAATAAGGTTCTTTAATTAATGCATTTACTAACATGAACTAATCATGGACAACACTTGTACAGCATTTATTAATCATAATTGAACATTTACTAATGCATTACTAACATCCAAGTCCATGCTTGTTAACATTAGTTAATGCATTGTGAGTTAACATAAACTAACAATGAACAACTGTATTTTCATTACCTAACCTTAAGTAACTAGAACAAATACTGTAGTAAATGTATTGTTCATTGTTTGTTCATGTTAGTAAATGCATTAGGTAACTTTTAATTTATGAACCTTATTGTAAAGTGTAACCTCTGCACGTTTTACTTTGTGGCCTGGACCTGCCTCCATTTAAGCAACGTCATCACCTGGAGACACAGTATCACCGTGGTGGTTTTACAGCTCAGTATTTATGTTCTTTATAAAATTTCCGATTTATTGTATTTTATTAACGTCTACCCCGACCCCAACCCTAAACACAACCGTCACAGATGTCACGGTTGTGGATCTATCTGTTCTTCTTGTATGTGTGTGTGTGTGTGGGAAGTGGGTGTGTTTGTTTGGGTATATCTTAACCGCGTGGTGTGTGTGTGTTTACATTCATCAGCTGGGTTATCTGTGTCTTGTTACCACTCATCTCACTCAGCTGTTTTTTTATCAACCACAGCTGTTGCGCATTACCGCTCACCTTTATATTTTCAGTGTTTGTATGAGTCCGTTGTTGGTTCACCTCTGTGTCTGCTTCCTGTTAGGGACTCTCGCTAAATTCGCTGGTGGTGAATCGCCATAAGTCTGTAATATTTGGACCTTATGCACATCTCCATTTCATTGATGTTGTTGCAACTGCCTGCACTGATGACAACCATATCAGTGAGAAACTTCACCCCGGATCTGTTTCTCGGATGAACTATTATTGCTGGTAAGCGTGTCGATTTCCTTGAGAGTTGCTCCATAGCACTAACCTCCCCTTCCCTCGATATCTGGTGAGATATCAGTGAGAGACTTCACTTCTGATCTGTTTCTCGGATTAACTATTACCACTGTTTAGCGTGTTGGATTCCTTGTGAGGAGCACCCTTGCTCTACACAATTTCTCTAGATCTGGTGAGATCAATACCAGTTGTGACTCTTGTTATCTCTATTAATAAATCATCTTGCATTCACTTGCATTTGGGTCTCCTGTGTATGATTGTGACAACAGAAGTGTAAAAACAGTAGTTGTACCGAGTCTTATTTATCTATTAAATTACCCAATAAATTGTATTTTTAAACCCCTACCCCCACCCGAACCTTAAACCCAACCGTCACAGTACTGTAAAAATATAAATTAATATTATACAGTGTCATAAAAAAATGCAGCTATATTAATGTGCATATCGCACTTCCGACTGGCCACATATACAATCTACACTTTACCGCCGTAAATGCCCAAGTTCACTTAACTCCGCCCCCTTGTGGCTTTTACATAAAAGCTTTTTTAGTCTTTCAACAGACAACACTAGAAAAAAATACTACATACTATTATGACATAAAATATTGCAACAAAAAGTGTACTGTCAGTCTGTTATCAACATTTTGAAAGTCATGCATTTAATTCAACATGTCAGTATTAAATTTAGATTATGCCAGTGCGTAAACTATTAAAGTAATTTAACCTAAAAGTGACAGTTTCAAGAAAATAAGTATGGTTAAAATATAAACATTAAGTCTGTAAAATAAACTGTTAAAAGTGCTGATGATCACCAGTCTTGTGACTGTAAGTGTTGTATTGTCATTTTTCAGGTTGTATCTCAGCTTTAATGCGCTTTTTGAATAAATAAATAAATAAATAAAAACAAAGCAGCTGCTTGCCATCATGAGAGCAGTAAGATCCAATGGACAGTTGATCGCTTTCACACTAAAATAGTGGAATTGTGGGGATGTTGCTGGACGCTGCTGTTGCAATGGAACGTTCTATTGAGTGTCGCCTCTTGGTGATTGTAAACTCTTTGCCGTTATTTTGCTATGAGCAAATTATGTGCAAAAATGAAGCTCCGCCCCTACTCAATATTTTGTTTCATTTGAAAGTAGGGCTGGGCGATTTGGCCTAAAATCAAAATCTCGATTAAATGAACATTATTACTTGATTGCGATTAACGAACTATTTTTTTATTTATTTTTGCTGACAATTTTTGTACAGTAAATATGCATTTTTTTCTTTGGTACAAGCTGCTATTGTCTGTGTTTTCTCAGTGTTTACGTTGTCCATGCTCAACATGTTGGTGGAATAACGTAACGGAGCAGGGTCATGTGACTTCACACACTGTGGGGAAAGTAATCGAAAAAAATTGACCTGGAAAATTTTAATCGATTATACTGTAGGTTCTGAATGGCAATTTCAATTACTTTTCGATTAATCCCCCAGCCCTATTTGAAAGTACATCAAGGTAGTGAAATAAAAGTCTCAGAAACTTCCGGTTCAAACTGACTTTGAATTGAGTAGCAAATTAATCATAATACAGCAGCAAAAAATAAAAAATACTACTTACCACCAAAGTGCTAGAGAAAAGTTGTAATACGCCATAAGTAGATCCTGCAACAATGTAAAATGGACAAAGAAGAAAACAAAAAAATAATAATATTAGTTTCACAATCAAACAGTTAAAGGAACAAGACCTTGTGATCCCAATCTAAGCAGCCAGCCTTATGAAATAAGTGAAAATATCAGTTGAGCTGCTGATTTCCATTGGTATTATATTGGCCATTTTTAAGCAGCCCTTTAAATCAGAGACGAGGTGCAGGCAATGTACTGGTGATTTCAAACACATGCTTGTCTTTGCCCTAAAAATTACAGCTCGCTATAGCTATGAAGTCATCTGGTGACTAGAAACGTACAAAAATCCAAGGACGTGCAAAAATGTGGACATCTATATTTACAAAGACAAATGACATTATATTTATTACATTACAATTATTTTGCCCAGCGCTCTATACAGCTTTCCTGGAAGAATTTTCATCTCTGATTATTATAACTTAAACTGTTACTGAACATTGTAGTCTTTGTCTTACAAATAAGATAACAATAACATAAGGTTTGGTGCACTTCTTTTAAACTTGATGTAGAGCTTAAATCCATAGCCATTGAATGTGTAAACTGTATGTCTAAAACATGCAGTGTTTATAATATGAGAATTTTCTATTCTCAAACGCTGAGGATCACCAGTTCAACTGCTTGTTAATCTGAACATCTAATCAGCCAATCATATGGCAGACAAGACAATCTAAACTTTAAACTAATCAATCAGAAACACTGCTTCTCACTTATCTGACACACATGGTTCAGTTCACAGGGTACTCTGCTAACAAGCATATGATCTGAATCAAGAGTTTAAAATGGAAGAAAGAGTCATGGGTCCAGGGTGACTGAATGTGGTATGGTTTTGGGTGCCAGACGGGCTGCTCTGACTATTTCAGAAACTGCTAATGTTCATACACAACCATCTCTAGTATTGTCTAAAAAACAGGGATGCAAAAATAAGGAATATTGGTTATTGGTATCAGTCAAATATCTCTTTAAAAGTAGAAGCAGTTCGCTGATATATTACTCTGCATTCACATCACCAAGAGTGTCATATTAGCCAGAAGTCATTCATTTTCAACCGTGAGCTCCAGCAAAAATGACATGGTGCATTTTGGATAGTGTGAGCATTAAGAAGAGTTGAAATCAGGACAATTTTATGGTAATGAGCTATGACACGGTTCAGCAGCAGCCTATCAGAACCTATTCAACTTATTCTCCCGTATGAGCGGGCGTAACTATTTGAATGTTTTTGGCTCGAGACTTCCGGTCTCATTCACTTGCATTCATTTTTAGACATTAAAAAAGGCTTGTTTTGCTGCTTGATGTTGCAAACTGATATATTTTATTATATTATTCTATTTTGTCTGTATAGTCATGCAAACACTTGTTTGTAGAGCAAGTAGTTTGACCGTTTTCTGCCTTTTATTATTCCTAGTCATTTCTCCCATAGGCAACTAAATCAGAAGTTCTAAAACAATCAGCAAAATGAGCGCACTTCCGCATTGAAGAATAAGGTAAATAAGTCCAATAAACTTCTGACCACATTAGTTCCCAAGCAAAACAAATCACAGAGTTTAATCATTGCTATGGCAGGTTTCCCAGTTTGTAATGTATTATGTGCACAAATTAACAATAACGTGATGACAAAGGCTATTAAATGTCTTATATAAACAGCATGTTGAATTTAGACTAGCACTTAAAAACATGAACACAAAAGCCTCACTACGCAAACAGCTTTAAATCGGTTTATTTAGACATAAAACATGTAAATATATTGAGTCGTCCGAGTGCTAACAGCAGGGCGGCCAGAGCAAATTCTGAAGCTCTCATCAGTGGCAGTGTGAACACACGGTTAGCCGATAGATATAAATATCGAAATTTTATATAAAAACATACAGTGAACAACTGACTTTATTTTAACACTTTAACTTCAGAAAAGTTTGAAATGAACTCCAAACTTTTTTAAGCAACTTTTCTATGGCCATCTTTCTTTTATATGAATAAAATCTACTGCCTGACAAAATAAATAAATAAATTAAGCAACATAAATAAATAAAGAGTCATTAACCAAAATCAAAATACCAGCAAAATTAATACATAACTCATCGGCTTAAAGATATTGTCCTAACTTTGTAAGACTGATAACGATAACATTAACAAAATAGCATTTATCTGGTATTTATCTGTCCGATTGTATTTATTTGTCCGATATCAATTTGACTGCTGATATATTCTGCCTCTCTACCAAAAAAATATTCAATTGAGGTCAGAGAAGAAGAATTGCTGGACTAGTTTGAGCTGATTTAAAAGCAACGAGTAAAAAGATCATTCAAATGAACACTGGATACAATCTAGGCCACACCTGTCAACCCTCCCGTTTTTCCCGGGATAGTCCCGTATTTTACTGTTCTATCCCGATATCATCCCGTAAAGGTATTTTCCCGTATTTCTCCCGTATTTTCAGTCTTTCTCTGAAGGGTGGAAATAAACATTAAAGAGCAGAGCCTCCCTTTACGCAACCCATACGGCCAAACCACCAGGGGCCGTCCCTTGCTCTTAAATGTGAGTCTGTTCTGTGCTTTCGCTTTGTTTAGGCATGAAAACACTTTGAAATAAATTTAAAAATGGTGGGATTCCCTTTCTTTTTATTACAGATGCCATCTCCCCATCATATGCAATCCTCAAAACAGTCATATCGGGGGAAACCTTATTATGGTGGGCATATCCCTTATTTTCACATCCCAGTATTGACAGGTATGATCTAGGCTCACCTGTGACTATTGTCACTCACCCTATGCAGTATACACATTTTATGATGACTTCTTCTGCACTACATCGCAAAGCTCAAATCATCTCAAACTGGTTACTTGAACATGACAGTGAGTTCACTAAACTTAAATGGGCTCCACCATCACCAGATTTCAATCCTTTAGCATCTGCCCGAACAACTGACAAATCCGGATAAACCAAAAACTCATGTTTCCTGCACCTTTGTTGGATCAATACAAAGAATTAAAGCTCTTCTGAAGGCAAACGGGTGTTCAACTCAAAACTATCAAACTCAAGTGGCTTTTGAGTGTATGTTAAAGAGACATTATTTATTTACTCACTCTTGTTTCAAACCTGTTTGAGTTTCTTTCTTCTGTTGTTTTTATATAAATGTCAAAATTAAGCAAGTTTTTCACTAAGATAAGCTAAATAATAAGGCAGTGGGGTAAGCAAAATAATCTAAAAGTAATTATATTTCACTTACCCTACTGGCAGATTATTGTTATTTTGTTTTAAGAAAAAAATTACATAAAAAGTACTTGTTTTTTTCTGAAAAAATTTAAATAAAATCTTATATGCATTGTGAAATAAGAATGTATAGATATCTGGACGCAAAATAAGACAAAAAAATGAAGCTTTTTTTTTTTTAGCAGTGAACAACAAAAGAAATCTGACACTTACCTACAATCCCAGCCACTGTGGGACTTGCTCCCAGAAACTTCACATGATGACTCAGCAAAGGGATAATCATACTGACCCCAAAGAGGTCCTGAAAACACACCCACAAAATAGATTTATACTTAAGGAAATCAAACATACCTCAGGATTTATACTGTTTTATAACCTATTTTAGTCTAAAAGTTGTTCATTCTAATGTTAAATGCATTTTTAAATGACGCTTTGCCACTTGGTTCTTCTTAAAAGTCAATAAAGATTAATGTTTTGATTAAAAGGTTTATATCCCACTGAGGCTCCTGGACAAGTGAACATGCTTTTATCTGTGTCAAAACAGAAACATGTGTTGTGAAATGAGTTCAATAACACAGAGAGTGAATGAATGAATGAATGAATAATATGTGTCATTGGTCTTTGCAGTAACAAACAATATACACTCGCTTAAACAGACTCAAGTCAACGCTGAAACAAAAGCCCATCCCTGAGCCTGTTTATCTGGATTTTAAACTGTTCTGCAGTCATGCCAGCCAAAGACTTGATTGAAGTCACACCGTACCTCAGTTCAGTGTCACGGCACTTTCTATTAAACTAAACCTACCGGACAAGAGGAGAAGAAAAAGAGAGAGACAATGTGTTCTTTATCATGGCTGATGCCAAAATCCACGAACAGTTAAACAAGATATCTACTGTACTGATGCAAAAATATAATGTTAAGGCATTCTGATAGATAGATAGATAGATAGATAGATAGATAGATAGATAGATAGAT
>CAIGQZ010032451.1:3867868-3892032 GCA_903798205.1 Danio tinwini | reverse complement strand
TAATATAATATAATATAATATAATATAATATAATATAATATAATATATTTACTTTGCATACTTGAGCTCCATCTACTGGTAATCTTTCTGATCTTTGTCAGACTGTACCACTTTGTTGCAAAACCCCTGCGTGCTGTTTATATTTAGGACCCTGTATTTTTGCCAATATGCACTCATTTATAGTGCTTGTTGTTTAATTTTATGATCATAATATACATCTTTAAATTATATTAAATTATATTTAAATATAAATAATTTGTCCTAACCAACCCCTAACCTTAAACATAACTGTTGGCATGACAACCTTTTTGAAATATCTAACCTAATTTTCCTTCACAGCTACATTAAAGGTTTTCTTAGAAAGCAAGACTGTTTTCATTCACAGCGCAAAGTAATGCTTTACTTCTGATGTGTAACCCATTTAACATAGTGAAGTAAATTGTACCTGGAGAAAAAAAAGCCAGAAACTAGCATGTTTGTTAGATAAGTTTATTAAATGATATAATAAGAAAATAGAAACCAACAATTCAGCAGCACAGTGATATGTTGAAAATTTGGGAACATAATAATTATATAATAAATAAATAAAAATATTCTTCAATATTGTGTTTTGCAACAGTTTGTTTGTGGTTAGAACTGTTAGAGTAGAATTCAATAGATGGCTCAAACACCAAAACTATATATTCCTAAAAATGCAGTCTTGCAGTCTTTTGTGCTGAAGGTGACACTGTGTTGGGCCATTTGAATTGGTCAAATGGGTGTCATGGGTCTGAAAACTCTCATTACCTCTTTGCTTCACATAACCCTTGTTTGCCTTTTCTTTATTTTTTTATTTGAAATTGAGCATGTTCTTTGTGATCCACAAGTGGAAATTTGTTGTTTGTCGTCACAATTACACTAAACATCCTCACAAATGTCAGATAAAAAAACAACAAGTAACACAAATACATTCAACATCATCAAATCACATCCAAATGCATATAACACAATTAACGCTACTCAAATTCCAGTGTTTAACATTTTTTTTAGGTCATTTAGCACAAATTAAATTTGATACACATTTTTCCTTACTTAAGTTTGCCTAAAACATCTTATTGATGGCAAAATGTGGGGGAATTCATATAAATCTAATTTACAATCGTTATGTACAATGCAGAAAAATGTAATTAGACTGATAGAAAATGTGGGGTATTTGGAGCATACAAATCCCTTATTTTTTAAATTGAGGATACTTAAGTTCAATGATTTGGTTAAATTTAAAACAGCACAATTTATGTTTAAAGCTAGGAATAAATTACTTCCGAAATGTATACAAAAGTTTTTTGAAGAAAGACAAGGGGGATATAATCTGAGAGAAGAACACAATTTTAGGAGGTTGAAAACAAGGACAACTTTAAAAAGTTTGTGTATGTCTGTCTGTGGTTAGAAATTATGGAACAGTCTAGAACAGATTCTCAAACAATGTCAGGATATTAATCAATTTAAAAAGTTGTATAAATGTATATTATTAAAGGAATATAAGGATGAAGGTGATTGAAAAGTATACAATGAGTAAATACAATGAAATTGTAGTTAATGGCTATTAGTACTATGTTTTTTTTTTTTTTTTTTGGGGGGGGGGGGGGGGTGTATGTTATAAAATATAAATGTACAAATGGAATCAAGCATATAATAGGTTAAAGATGCCAAAAGGATAAAATATGTCTTATGTAAAAAGAAAAAATAAGTAATAGACGAATGATGTGTGTGGTCATGGGGTAGGAAAATATCCTACTAAAATAATCCCGCTCCATTTTCGACCATGTTAAAAAGTATAATTCTTTTGTTAAAGATATTTTATGTATGATATTTCTGTACGAAAATAAATAAATCAAATCAAATCAAACCAAAAGCTGAAATACACTGTAAAACCCAATAAGTTAAGGTAACTCAAACCATTTGAGAAAACCGATTGCAAATAACCATTTACGTTAAAAAACTAATCCTAATGAGTACTGTGAACTTAATCCAATTGAGTAAACTAAGCAATTTGAGCACAGTAAAACCCGATAAATAAAGAGAACTTAAACCAACTGAGTACTGTAAAACCCAATAAGTTAAGGCAACTCAAACCATTTGATTTTATTTTTTCGAGAAAAAACTAATCTACATGAGCACTGTGAACTTACACCATTTAAGTTGAAGTAATGAGGTATTTATTAGCTTATTACCTTCAACACAGTTCAAAACTCTTGTTAAATGAGTAGAATTAACGTTTAAAAATTTTTTGGGTTACTGTAACTACACATTTGATAAAGTTGGCTGTTGGGTTTTACAGTCTTCATTAATGACATGCTGTTTAACTCTTATTTGGTGTATTTTCTAGAGTTTCTGCTTTTCTTTAACTGGCAATAGTCCATACCACATACATAGTCACGCAAAAAAAAACTAATAACACTCTTAAGCAAATCCTCATATATCATCCGCAAAATATGTTGACTCACACCAAAGTGTTGTAACCTCATAGTATGATAATTGCATTGCTTTTTGAAAAATATATTCTACATTTCCAATATCAATTTACTATCAATGTATGTTCGTAGATATTTAAAACTTCCCCTCATTGATATCAATCAGGCACCAGAGCTATGTTTCTATCCCTTCAATAAAATCTAATTTGCTCCTACTAATGGCCATCCCATTGATTTCATTAACATTTATCTCCAGTAAATCAAGTTGCGGTTGCAGGTGCAGTTGTGTCCATGATATACGGATACACTCAACCTAAGCTTATGTCATGGCTAAACTTCTGTCTGGAATTTTGTTTACAAATCCTTTACGGTCTTGGGCATGGAATTGGGGAAAGGCAGGACACTCGATCATCCCAGTGCAGTTGAT
Organism: Danio tinwini; assembly: GCA_903798205.1. Classification (NCBI taxonomy): domain Eukaryota; kingdom Metazoa; phylum Chordata; class Actinopteri; order Cypriniformes; family Danionidae; genus Danio; species Danio tinwini. The sequence goes on along the minus strand of CAIGQZ010032451.1, from coordinate 3,889,155 downwards.
ACAGTGATGTTCCCAAGATAGTTGACATAAACAAACTCACATGGACCCACACACGCAGTCCACACCAAGGTTATTTTAGTAAACAAAAACTAAAACTAAGAATAAAATTATTAGCTTAAAGTGCAGTCTGTAAGATTGACACCCAGTGGTTGAACTAGGTATTGCACTCTAAAATCAAAACACGTTTTAACCCGCTTCTCCGACAACTCCATGCAAATGCAGGTTGCCAGAATGACCACCAGGAGCGAGCATGCCTGATATCGAGCGTACACCGTAACTACACACATGATAAAAGTTTTTGTTCCTTGATAAAAGGAGTTTTTACACAAACCATCACCTGAAATTTCTATTTTAGTTTCTATTTCTCGTGGCTGAATGCAGCATAACTGACAATGATTACCTCAGTTACTGCCAGTGCTTAATTTGTAAATTAACAATTTCTGAAACAAAACCAGGAAATAAAAGTTACTGTGACCGACGTCCGCCACCAGTGTTGGGAGTAATGTGTATGTATGAATGAATGTAACATATAACCTTTTCCTGTAACGCAGTAGTGTAAGGCATTACTAATACATTTTCGGTGTGTTCAGTTCAGTTCAGTTCAGTTCAATGTTCAGTTACGCGTGCGTTACAACAAACTTTTCGCTCGCAAGACATTAACAAATAAAAAATACTACATTTGTGCGTTGTCAACTCCCTCTGACTATTGGAACTTTTTACTTTGTACGCGGAATGATTTCAGCCTCTGAGCTCGAGGTCCGGGGCTATTGGCTCAGCCCGGTTCACAGTAACGTTAAGCTCTAAAGTGCATCGTAAAAGCGGCCAATAGATAAAAATGTCAGAAGACAGTACATTCACGAGATGGACGTATGTGTATATGCCGCTATTTCACTGACAAATGTCGTAGGACAAAACTCCTCGCTTGCACTCAAAAAACTGGCTGGGCTGCTCACGTGCGAATGATCTGCTCTCGCTCCATCAGATGATGCAGACTACAGTTTGTGCCTTGTGTTTCCTCCTCTTTTCGTGCTTTTGCTCTTTAGAGATCCTCTTGTTAAATTGTTATCCCAAGAATGTTGATATGGTTTATATATTGCTACAATATTTACCTACAGGTTAAAGGCAAATTAGCAAATACTAGTGTTTTTGAGTGTTAGGTATACTGCCTTTGTTTTAGGCTAGTATTATTTACAATATATAGTCAAGCTGTTCACAGATATTGCCAAATAACCACTTTACCTCTACCGTACTTTTAACAGATCATTTGTGAATCTGACTGTCAACCTTTCTTGCATTGTCTTGAGCCTTCATCATATTGTTAGTATCCTGAATAGGTCACAGTCATTTTGCTACATCTTATCGCTTTTTTTCATATTATTCTTCACTTTCGCCAATTGGTGAAGTTTTTTTCTCGCCGCTGTCGCCACTGGCTTGCATGGTTCGGGATCTGTAGAGCTGCGCATCGATGGATTTGCTCTTCAGTGTTTGGACTCTCAGTAGTGATTATTAAACCACACTGAACTGAGCTAAACTCAACTGAACTTAAACACTGAAAACTGAACTGACACTGTTTCAATTCACTATAAACTTCCATGTGAAGCTGCTTTGACACAATCTACATTGTATAAGCGCTATACAAATAAAGATGAATTGAATTGAATTGAATTTCTACTGGATGTAAAATGCAATTTAGAATGTTAAGTTCTAATTCTGTAGTTATTTTTGTGAAAGAAACTAAAAAGTAATATAGGAGTAATGTAACATATTACAATTTTGAGACAGAAATATTGTAATGTAAGAGTTTATTTTTAAATAACAGTAACAAGTAATCTGTAATGTATTACAGTTTGGAAGTAACTTGCACAACACTGTCCGCCACACAATTTCAGTTTTCCCGGAACATGACGTTACGAAGAGGTTATAGTGAAAAAAGCATCAAATTTCTGAACGGTCTTTAATTATTTTGTGCAATATAATGTTATGAGTCAACCATGGATAAAAAACAATAAAACATGTAGCTACAAACATAAATCATATGAAACATCACTTTTTAGTGTACTAACACCACTGACATTCAGTTCACTTCACTATTATGTGCCAATCGAAAATGACTCACTCTATCTAATCTTCAAGAGCCCACAGTTACCTCTTCCGTCATGTTTTCTGGCTGATCGCTTTGCTTCTGTCTCCCGCTATCCTGATCCAGGGGCACAGTTTTATCTTCTCTTGATCAGGCTCATTATCAGATTTACTCTTGGTTTTAAATAAATAATATATGCCTGACTGCCTCTGGCATTTTGAAAACACAAATATTATTTAGGTTGGCTCAGTGCCATTATGTATTTTCACTGCTCGCTGAGCACGGAACAGTAATTGCCAACTAATGAGAGTGAGTGTAAATGTAAGAAAGCTGATTAAAAAAACCCAAACTGACTATCTTTATGTGTGTGCGCGCTCACACAATGCACGCAGCTTTGCTCATTGTTTTTCACTCTGACACATTCTCTCTCTCTCTCTCTCTCTCTCTCTCTCTCTCTCTCTCACACACACACACACGTGCAGGTATTCACCATGCAAACGTTAATGCTGGATCAATCAAAATAAATACCGGAACGCAAAACACGAATATCTGACATTTCCCGAAAGAGGATCTGGCAAGATCCAGCTCAAATTAAGCACTGGTTACTCCATATGTGCTTCATTCTGTGTTATATGCTAATGCTACTAATGTGAGTTTGAATGCCATTTTATGTAACATTTATTGCCAAACTGAAAGCAGCAACAGATAATTTACCTCAGACTTTGAGAATATAATAAACATTTAAAAAATGAACGTTAACTGTGACATACGTAAAAGAGGTTTAATATGAATTAATTAGATTCTAAACCTTACCTTTTCGCTGGAGTGCAGTGCACTATTTTGTGCTTCTGGAAGACTGCATTAAAACAATTCTGTTATGTTGCATGTGGTGCAGACAAATTGCTTGTTGCTGGAATCTTCAGGTTGTGTGTTGTTAGGACTCTGTGTTATAATGTAAACCGTTCAGCTAATGTTTACGTTTATGTTTTTATTGTTTGCTACAGTAAGTAAAAACCATATAACTCTGAATCTGCATCTTGGAAGATAGCTGTTCTGACCACAAACATTGAAAGCCTTTAAGACTTAAATTAAATACTGTACAGTGTGTTTTCCACCAAGGCTTCTCAGAGTGCTGCAATATAATTGGATAAACTATAGAGGACAGGTTATAGAGACCAAAACAAAGACAGATATTCTGACATGGAACTTGCATTCCCAAAGGAGAATAACTGACTTTACCATTGTTTTTCAGACGAACAAATTCACATAATATGTTTATTAAATATCAGCAAACGTGGTATTTTTATTCAATTCAATTCACTTTATTTGTATAGCGCTTAAACAATGTAGATTGTGTCAAAGCAGCTTCACATTCAAGATTATAGTAAATTGAAACAGTGTCAGTTCAGTTTTCAGAGTTTAGGTTCAGTTGAGTTTAGCTCAGTTCAGTGTGGGTTAATAATCACTACTGAGAGTCCAAACACTGAAGAGCAAATCCATCGATGCGCAGCTCTACAGATCCCGAACCATGCAAGCCAGTGGTGACAGCAGCGAGGAAAAAACTTCACCAATTGGCGAAAGTGAAGATTTTAAAAAACCTCGAGAGAACCAGGCTCAGTTGGGCATGACCATTTCTCCTATGGCCAAACGTCTTGTGCAGTGCTGCAGTCTAGGCGCTGGAAGCTGGAGAATGCTGGACCTCGGCGAAGACTCGTCTGTCCTTGGAGCGTCACAGGAATCAGTCTCATGCTCTCCACTCATACATGACCACCACAGCAGCTGCTCAGGATGCGGCCTGGTCCAGGATTGTGAAAACCTTGGGATCATCTCGTCACTGGTCTTGGATCACATCAGTGGTGCTGCATAGTCTGAGAGCCTCGGGATGAGTACCCCCAGGTGGAAATAGAAAATAAGAGAATAATTAGCGTAGCTGCTGTTCATAGTGTATATAAACGAGATGCAAAAACCTGCATGGGGCACATCATTATTTTCAGAAACTGAAATAATAATAAAAAATCACAATAAGTGTAAAATTGAACGATTTACTCAAAATAATTAATAAAAAATAAATAATTATTTTCAGAATTAATGAGCTTTCATTCAGAGGGGGAAAATCTGACTTCCGACTGTTTAGTGAAAAACACCTATAGATGCATACAGACAAACACCTCAGTCTAGCCAATGCTTTTTTAAATATATATAAACATTAAAAGTGCTCTTACTTATTTTAAATATAAACTAAACATATTTCATTTTCACATTTTGCACAAGATTTATTTTAAGTTATATTTGCTCTGGTCAACAATGGGCATGTTCTGTTAATTCTGCTAAACAATAATTGTTAAAACTTAAACACACTACCTAATAAAAGTCTTGTCGTCGATTCCAGTTATAAGCGCAACAAATAATAACTTGACTTCTAGTTGATCATTTGGAAAGGTGGCAGAAGGTAGATTTTTCTAATGAAACATCTGTTGAACTGCATCCCAATCATCACAAATACTGGAGAAGACCTATTGGAATTATTGAGCATATCAGGGGTAAGATGAAGGAGGAGGCATTAAAGATAACCCCAAAGAATCTTGATGAACTCTGAGAGTCCTGCAAGAACGCTTTTTTTTGTCATTCCAGATGACTTTAATAATAAGTTATTTGATCAGTGTAGAGATGTATGGATGCACTCCTCCAAGCTCATGGGAGTAATACACAATATTATTTTTTTCCCACTGCACCATGACTTTATATTATATAGTGCACATTGTTTCTATTAAGTGGCAAGACTTTTGTCTAAGCAAAGTCAGACCTTACTGTCCTAATTAAATAATTAAAAATCAAGGCATGATCATATTTTATTTTGGTCAAATAAGCGTAATCTAGAGGCTTTTGCCTTTCCTATAAGCCACTTCTGATACCAAATGATCAACTAGAAGTCAAGTTATTATTAGTTGTTCTTAAAACTTGGATAGGTGACAAGACTTCAGGTCTTCAAGACGTCAGGTAGTGTATATTAAAAACAAAATTGAAATTGTCTTCACAAAATAAAAACTAAATTATAACTAATAAAACCAATAATCAAACAATCTAAAACTAAACTGAAATGTACCAGCAGATTTTAAAATAGTGTTGAAATAAATAAAAAAATAATAACTGACATATTGACATAAGCTTATGCATAAGATACCAGAACATTAAACAGTTTAATTAAAATAATGAACTCAAATCAACAGCAAAGCAGCACTAACTTCATCTTTATTTAACTGCAGATGAACACTATTGTTTTCCAGTATTATAACAGGATAACACGCGCAGAGGTAAATTTAGCTGCACAGAGGACTCTATATAAAACCAGCGCTGCTCATAAGCAAAACTTATAAGCATCATAAGCATACTGTCATTACTTAGACTTCCACCACATGCAGTCATCGAAGGACATTTGCTGTAATTATGTTTTATTTTAGCTTGCATATTTTTTGTCCTGTATCACTAATCTTTAAATATCCCTCTACTGTATGTCTTCAGTTCAGAGCAAATAAGGGAGTAGCACTTTATGTTCTGGCCTTTATTCACAGTGCAGTGATAATTGGTCACAGGTTCATCTTCTTAGTGCAAAATACCCCACTTGAAATATAATGAGGTGATATTTTCTGTTTTCCACGTATCGGCATTTTCACCCAACACAAGTAGAAACTAAAGCCTGACAATGCATTGTGGAAGCAGTTAGAGCACTGTTTAACATTTTACTTTTATTTTTTGTAGTGTTTTTGCTTACCAAGCCGCATTTATTTCAATATAGCAAAAAGAGCAACAATTTAAAATAACTGTTTTTAGTATAAATATATTTTTAAATGTAATAATAATTGTTTGTAATGGCAAAGACTACTTTTCAGCATCATAGTCCAGTCTTCGTAATCTTGCCAAAATCATTGTTTCTTATAATAATTAATAAAAAAAATTCTATTTTGGAAACTTCATTAAGAATTTTTTTTTGATGAATAGAAAGTTTAAAAGAACAGCATTCATTTAAACCTATAATATTGTTATGATTATCAGCGATCTATAGCAGATTGCTAACAGACCACAAATCCACTATTACATGGACTACAACTCCAGGCATGCACCACACACACCAGTTCCTGATCGCATAACTAAAGCTGCTAAGCACTCATTACATGGACTATTTATACCAATTCAGGCTCATTCTGAAAACGTACCTCTGTGTATGTTTCTGGAGGCCATGAAATACGTCCTAGGAGGTACGTATTTTTGCAGTTTTTGTGTTCGCGAATCCATGAGTGGCCGCTGTGTACGCTTTTTCATAATTTAAATTTCTCTCGTGAGAAACCCACCAGAGGCCGCTGTTGACTGACTGTTTGACTGACTGAATGACTGACCGACCAATCGACTGACCCACCCTCCTCCTTCCCTGAACTGAACCAATTTTATCGATTGACCCGGCCATCCACTTCCGTAAACCCAATCAAAATTTTAAAAGAAATCCAGAAAAATAAAAGCCCTTGCCTGATGTTTACCACATTTTCAGATTAGACCACATTCTCACCCTGTTATTTACTTGTTTATTTTATTTTTTGGATTCTGTTTTTGTCTTACCTGCTTTCTGGAATCGTTCTTCACCAGACTCGAACCCCGTCATCGTGGTCAACTCCTCTCTGCGTCTCAAGTCCGCCGACGTACATGACAAGCTAACTGGACAAACTGGTTGCAGCGAGAAAGTCGCCCACACACGGAGGTAAGCGGTCAGCTGGTAAGCGCGAAAAGGAATGGCGTCATATCGCCCTTTAGCGTTCTTTTAAAAAACGAAATGCAGCCATACGTACCTCTGACTACATAACTCGCAGTCTCCAGAAACGTATAAAGGACTACGTTTTCAGAATGAGCCTGCGTTGATTTATTCAACACGCTCTCAAACACACACAGATACATTGCTGAGTCTTGTTGTTACCTGTACACATTACAAATCGATTCTCTTTGTCTTCTCTTTTGGATTGTCTGCATAATACTGTTTGCTCCTGTGATGGACCCTTGCCTGCCTGACCATTCCTTGTATAATAAAGACTCTGCAATTGGATCCTCACCTGCGTCATCGCATCCGTATTGTTACAAATATGTTATTATCATAAGAATATTAGATGAATATAAAGAATATTAAAGTAAAACAATTAAAAGCCACAATAAACTCAGCTTCCCATAGAAAATAAACTCAATTGCCTGTATATTTTTAGTAGTTTTGCAATGAATTTTTGTAATGATTTCTATGCTGCTAAAATAAATTCACCTTAAATACAATTGACACGGCAAATGCCAACTCCATCATTGCATATATTCAAATGCCGAGGAATTCTCCGTAGTTTAAATTCAGATTTCAGGTTGGTTTATGACCCACACTATTAGCAGTTGACCTGTCAAAACAGACAGGGCAACACCTGACCGATCAGAGCAGAGCAGACTCTTGGAAAGGAGGGATTTAGAGAGACAGCATCCTTAAATCAGACACTGGGAAAAAAGAGAGATGCTGTAATACTGTATATATTATAAGAAAAGTAATGTGATTTCAGATTAATTCATGTCAACCCGCTCTCCGAAACTAAAGGATAAACCTACAAAACGCATGATGTGTCTTTGTTTAGTTCGAAAATTTAAGTTCTGCTATTATTTACTCACCGTCATGAAATCTTGACGCACTGAGACCTTAATTCATCTTTGGAAAACAACTTAAGATATTTTAGATGAAATCCGAGAGCTCTTTCAGCGATGAACACAAGACTTTTAAAGTCCAAAATCATTGTAAAAACATTCCATGTGACTTCATTGGTTGAACTGTAAAAAAGGGAGCTCCAACAACACATTTGTGTGCCAAAATAACAATAAAAAAGAGATTTTGTTCATGGTGCACATATACTGAAGGTCAGTATGACATATTGCCATTGGAGGCAGTAGCACAACACTGAGGTTGACAATGACAAACAAAGTTGTTTTAACAGTTTTATTGGGCACAAAAGTGTTTTTGGAGATTTGTATGATTACACATGAACCAAATTGGAAGTCAAACGGAATATTTTGACAAAGGTTTTAGTTCTTTTTATGGACTTTGAACATCTCGTGACCATTGCTGCTATAGAGGGTCAGAGATCTCTCAGATTTAATGTAAAAAATCTTAGAAGATGAGCGACATTAGGGTATTGAACAGCAGATTTTCATTTTTGGGTGATCCAACACTTTAAGTAAAAAAACAGAAGCACAGAAAATGTCTGGTAAGCCCTGTTCAGATTATGAAAATTTCATTGTCGGTTACAACAATTTTTGTATTTACATAAGTATTTACATGTCGTGGGTACCAACTATGCCAAACTACACGTTGCTTCGCGAACAATAATGGCGCGATGTCTACGATGCACATTCTGTCATCAGGAAGCAATAAATGTTCTAAACCATCATTTCAATTATTCATTTTATTTTCGGCTTAGTCCTTTTATTAATCTGGGGTCGCCACAGCGGAATGAACCGCCAACTTATACAGAATATGTTTTACGCAGCAGATGCCCGCAACCCATATCTGGGAAACATCCAGACACCCATTCACACACATATACTATGGACAATTTAGCCTACCCAATTCAGCTATACCACACGTTTTTGGACTTGTGTGGGAAACCAGAGCATCCGGAGGTAACCCACGCGAACACTGGGAGAACATGCAAACTCCACACAAAAAACGTCAACTCCAAAAACGCCAAGGCTCGAACCAGCAACCTTCTTGCTGTGGAGGCGAATGTGCTACCCACTGTGCCACCGTGCACCGTTTCATGTTCTAAATGATAAATGTCTCTGTAATTGTCTGATTTGTTAGTTAATAAAGTAATTCTAGAACTCACAGAAATGCCTCGGCTACCAATCACAAACATTTATCGTCATTTTTTATTGTCATGATAGCCCAGCGATGACCCATCATACAAGCGTACTGTTGTCACATCTTTGTTGTGACAGTCTTCTTCCATTCCATTTTGCCAAAACTGTGTACAGAAAAGATTATGTGGATGACGGGAAAATGGGAAAAATGAAACATGCTAGACTTGTCTAAGATGACATTGTGAAGAATTGCAGGCGTCAGTTGTCATGCTCTATGACACACTAAATGAGAAGAAATGATTGAATCACGCTTGTCTTGATGTCCATTTGTCATTTACGAATCCCTACGACACCCTGCAGGACGCCAAGACTTGATTTGGTTTTAAAATTGGCTTCGGAGTTCACTTCTCAGTTGGTGGTGGGAATTCTGACAGACATTGGGAATGCAGGTCTCTTGTGTCTTCATTTTCATTCCTCCCTCAGCTGATTGTCCAGAGGGGTGATATTTTGGTCTACTCGGGTCGTCTCTCTCCTGCAATCTCATTCTTAAACCACTCCTATGGGAGCGACAGCCGGCACCTTCACTCAACTGACCAAAATAGCCCAATGGGCTGCCCAACACTGGTGTGCTGTCATGAAGCCCACTCCTAACCCAGTGTCAGGTCTTGAATCACACATATAGACACACACCGGAGAACAGCCACTTGTGTCCACATGCCATAAACCTCGCTGAGTATAACCGGACTATTTTTTTTTTCCCACACAGATTGTGAGGAGTTACATAATTTCAGTGCCTACTTCATGTGGGAAGGAGGAGAGATTGTTTAACAAGCAGTGAACGAGTGGAAAAGTCGCACTCTGAGATCATGAAGTTACATGTGGCTGTATTTTTCGCTGGGCTCTTCGGAGCCTTGGCAACTCTGTTCATCTTTTTGTCTTTTGGCACGGACTATTGGCTATTGGCATCTGAGACCTGCAATTCACATTCAAATGATCCGGTTCCTTCAGAGGTGGGTGTGTTGCTTCAAGTGTTTGTTTTTTTTCTGGGGATGGGGGCATAATATGAAAATGGGCATGGTCGAGTATTTAATTGACATCAAGAATGGTATCGTTTCCAAAATGCAAAAGATCTAACTGTCTGATTAACTGTATCTTTTAGATTTTCGGTGTGCTAAACTTCAGCTCTTTGATCCTCACGGATTCTCAAGCAGTTATGGGCATATTTGGTTTCCAAACTGTGGCAGTCATATGACATCCCCGTACGTCACTATTTACAGTCTCACAGATTCAAGACTGTATCACATGCTGCAGTGTGATACTACACTTAATACTAAATAGCCAAACTGGAATCTCATCGCAGTGGTTATTCATAGCAGTCACACATGAATCTGGTTTCGCTCATAAAGATTGGGGGGGGGGGGGGGGGGGGCACAAGTGAGATGTGTGAAACCAGAGTTAAAGGGATAGCAATTACCATATTTACTCACCCTTTACTAGTTGCAAATCTGTTGAACATAAAAGAAGATATTTTGAAGAAAGCTGGAAACCAGTGACATTGATATCCATAGTAGAGTCCAAAACTATGGAAGTCAAAGGTTTTTTGAAATATCTTTTTTTGTGTTCAACTCATAAAGGTTTGGAGCCACCTGAGGGAAAGTAAATATTAAGTAAATTGTAATGGGGTGAACCACCCCAACATTTACAAAGTGGTGATTTTGTATGAATTTGTGCAAAAGGATTTCTTATGGAAAGATTATCAGGAAAGAAGGATAATTGTTTATGCCTAAACCTTACCATCAGTAAGAGTGTAAGAAAGTCATATGACTGAGATCATACAAATTATTAGCTGCTGAATATAACAGTTGAATTGTGTTTGGGGAGGCTGAAAGAAGAATGATAAGGGAGTTATAAAAAATATTAGCCCGATTTTGGCATGATCCATTTGTTGTGTAGGGTGTCATGGTGTTTCGTAAATAGGCATTGAAACACCAAAATGAATTGCACATACTGTAGTGTGTATAATGGATGACAACAAGTAGCACCCCTGGACCACTTCCTGACATCCTGACAGAATAACTAGCAGATTTAGTTGGATTTCAGTCCTCCACTAATGGGCTACATGCACACACTTTTTAATTTTCAGCCGGGCAGTCCAAGGGCTTTCGGTGAACTGTCTTTCCATTGCAAAATTATCAAGTTTAAGATATGATTTCTTTAAAAATCAGTGATCTTCACTGCCTGATAGATAAATGATATAAAGTGGGATTCAGAACAAACAAAAAGCACTGCATTAAATTCCATTTCCCCCCGCCATATCTTTAAAATATGACCTTTTATTTTACCGCAGAATTGTCACACTAAGCTTTCACCAGAAGTTTATAGTTGGCTTTAAAGCTCTAGCTGTGCATAGAGCCCATTCCTTCACATCTGTGACTGACCAATAGGAGCACAGAAATCCATCAATACACAGTTTTAAAACATTGTGAAATGAAAGAGAAACTATGGAATTTGTGTCCTTATGACAACACTAATTTTGACAATGACAAGACAACCTGTACAAAGTGTGGTTTAAGCTGCGGTTACACTGCACTTTTCTCCCCATAGACTTCTATTCATACGCACACTAATGCGTCTGACTGGAAATGCAAGGTTGTGCGGCAAGTTTCGCACTTCGCTGCGTTGGAAAGTTCAAGCTTGGTGAACTCTGACCTGCGAAATCGCATCATATGATTGCATGGAACCAATTGAGGATCAAAACATGACCTCTCTGTAAAGAGATTTAACACATGGACCAATCGCTCGCTTTTTTAAAATGTCTAATCATCATCTTGTTTAATCCCGCCCTTTTTCGCAGTGCCGTATGACAGAATTTTGCAAACTTAAACTCTAGTGTGACCGCAGCTTTATTTATAAACTAATTTTGAGAGGATATTGTGCTTATGATTGAACACAGCTGGTACCGCATCAGCTTCATATATTGCACCAATCAGACGAATACTGACACACTATAAATTACCAGAGCTTGCTACTCCAGTCATCTTCGTCTTAAAGAATCCCCCCTTCCACCCCTTTGATACGGCGGCCCAGTGATTAGCACTGTTGCCCTACAGCAAGAACGGCATTGGTTCAGCCATCTCCGAGCCGGTCGGCGTTTCTGTGCGAAGTTTGCATGTTCTTCCCAAGTTCACGTGGGTTTTCCCTGTGTGTTTTCTGGTTTCCTCCCACCGTCCAAAGGCATACACCATAAGTAAATTGACTCCTTCAAAGGCAAATCTTAGTCAAATTTATCTCAGCAGTTCACAAGCAGGAGAGTTCTTGAGACTCGCACGGGAGGGAGCCCCGGGGTCAAGGATATTGTGAGCTCAGGGCTTTCTCCCGGGACAGCATGCCAAATATGCTTTATTATTAATCATCAGCTAAGTGTGAACTCCTGAAACATGCCATTGTTCATTTACACTCTTGTTTTTGGAACACTCCAAAATGCAGTGTTTTTTCAGCTCAATTTTGGGTGAACTATAGGCAATCCCAAATGTTACATTATTATTACTTAAAAAAATGTCTGTCTAACCCAATAGTATGCCCATGTTTTTCTCAAATTTTTTAGAAGGAAGCTAATTCCACCATTTCAATAAAATCATGCATGTTGTTAAAGGGATAGCCCAGTTCATCCAAAAATGAACATTCACTCCCTGTCCAGTGATTCCAAACCTTTATGAGTTTCTTTTCTTTGTTAAAATATTTTGAAAGTTATTTAGAAAAAAATATTAACAGTTAAAGTCCATAGTAGGAAAGAAATACTATGGAAGACATCAACATAACAGCTACCAACATTTTCCAAAAAATCTTATTTTGTATTTAAGTAGAGGTAAAGTAAGGCCCAATCCCACTTCTATTTTTGTACCCCTACCCCTTCCCCTTGGCCCTTAAAAACGAGTGTGAAGGGGAAGAGCTTCAAAATGTACCCCTAAGAATTGGGACAGCACTACAACACCTGCACACGACATCATATGTCATCGTGATCTCTTGCTACATATGAGATCAGATGATTGCGACTGCTGTAGTTACTCCAATTGTGTTGTTTTTTAGTATTTATCTTCAGGCATATATTATGTTATCATAACAATCTAGTGTGGCATAACCATACTGCGCATTTACACAGTGGCCATATTCATCTATGTAAACACGCAAAAACAGCATTAACATTATAGGAGACACTGTAAAAAGCTCATTCTCAGCCACTAGACTTTTCTGACAGGGTATTCGAGTGTCATTTATAGTCAGATTGTTGTGGAACTGCTGTACAGGAGTTATTATTAGGGATTATAGATCCCGAAATTTAGCGTTTTTTATTTTAGTGTTTTTTTTTAAAGCATGATGGTAAACACAAATGAATGAATATATTAAAACATGTGCTTGTTTGTGAAACTGCCGCTGTAGCTGGTGCATTCTGGGAAATTTTCTTACCCCTTGGTTTTAAGTGTGGTCATGAAAAATCTTTATTCGAAGGGGTGTATACCCCTTTCCCTTAGCCCTACGCCTTCAAGCTAAAGAGAATTGGGACACCCCTACCCCTTCACATGAACTCGCAAAATGAGGGGAAGGGGTAAGGAGAAGGGCTGGTAGAATTGGGATTGGGCCTAAATATGGCAGAATTTTTATTTTTTTGGGAAATTGACCATGTGATGATTGCTTGGGAAACAACTTTAGCTCTGAAATGTTTCTTGTCCACAATAGACACTATATATTTTTTTCCTTGACTCAATTTAGGAGTCAAAATCATTTAATATGACATTGGACAAAACCAACCATTGGTTTCATTTATTAAATTATTCATTCATTCATTCATTTTCTTTTCGGCTTAGTCCCTTTTAATAATCTGGGGTCGCCACATCGGAATGAACCACCAACTTATCCAGCATATGTTTTACGCAGCTCTGGGAAACATCCACACTCATTCACACACACACACTCATACACTACGGTCAATTTTAACATACCCAATTCACCTGTACCGCATGTCTTTGGACTGTGGGGGAAACCAGAGCACCTGGAGGAAACCCACGCGAACACAGGGAGAACATGCAAACTCCACACAGAAACGCTAACTGACCCAGCCGAGCCTCGAACCAGTGACCTTCTTGCTGTGAGGCAAACGTGCTACCCACTGCGTCACCTTTATTAAATCAATTAATTAAAAGAAAACATTTACCAAAAGTGAATATTATCTTATCATTTACTCACCCTTCACTTGTTTCAAATAACCTTTATGGGTTTCTTTCTATTGTTGAACACTAAAGAAGATATTTGGAAGAAAGCTAAAACGTGTACCCATTGACCTCCACAGTATTTGTGTTTCCTGCTATGGAAGTCAATGGTTAGTTTTCAGCTTTCTTCGAAATATCTTCTCGTGTTCAACAGAAGAAAGCAACTCATACAGGTTTGGAAAAACTTGAGAGTAAATAGCGTAATCATTTTCATTTATGGGTGAACTATTCCTTTATGTCAAATTTTCAACCAAGCCAATGGTTAGTCCATATTTTACTCAAACATGACTTAAAATAACCCACATTTTTAAAATATCATAAGTGAAAAGAAGTGTATTCTGAACCTAGCACAACCTGTTAATTATTTTACACAAACTTTATCTTTCAACCTTTAAATTGAATTATGTATTATGCTAATTATGTTTATTTTGACTGGTGGCACTTGTAAATACATATACATATCTTAGTTGTCTTCAAATTTTTTTTTTTTTTTTTGTAAATATTGTGCATCAATCACCTGAAGTCCAGCTCACAATTCTCCATTTAGGCTTCTACAATAGCTGTTTTGAACATGATAGCTCTCTAGATGGCCAGGCTGGTCATCAGCTGGTCATTATAGATGGTCTACAGCTTTTATTTGTTAACCTTCTGTTTTTCTAAAATTCTGTATACACCATTTGTCCAAATTAAACCTCTTAAATAAAGCAGATCATTTTCATTTCAAGCCTCAAATGCAAAATAGCATGAAGAAACAACCTTATCTTCATCATAAACTTCTCTCATCATGTTCTTAACATTTTTTGGCTAATTCTGGCACATTTTACAGTAATGTTTATTTATTTTTTCCAAATATGTTTATTGATTTTTTCCTTTTCTCGTCATCAACTAGGCATACAACAACAATGCAGCCTAAACAGCACATATCCACACCCTTCTTATATATGTGTATACACATATACATACATATACACATTTAAATAACATATCAAAAATAATAATAATAATAATAATAATAATAATAAATATGAAAATGATAATAAATAAATGGAATTAATAAATTGAAACATTAAAAATAGATAGACAAAATAACAAAAACAATAATACAATTAATAATAATAATAAAAAAATAAATAAAAATACATGTTTACAAACACACAATTTACATATATGGGTCCCAAAGATAGTCAAAGTCCTTCTGCTTGCCTTTGATGGTATAAGTTAGTCTCTGCAGTCCAAAACAGTTCAATATTTATTGTTTCCACATTTCTATGGATGGAGCATCCATGTGTTTCCAGTATAATGCAACAGCCCTTCTAGCTTGAAGAAAACCAAAATCAACAATTTTTGTATTTCCGATTGTAAGTTCCATAGGATACAAACCAACAATACAGAGCTTGGCATTTAAAGGGATTTTAATATTAAACATGTCTGTCATACATTCAATTATCTCTTTCCAAAACTTTTGTATTTTAGGACATTGCCAGAGGCAGTGATATAGTGTACCTTTATCATCCAAATATTTAGAGCACACTTCTGGAATATTAGCAGACATATGATGAAGTTTAAAGTAATGTTTATTAATGTGCATTGACCCGGTAAACAAATGAAATAAAAAAAAAACAACATCAACAAACAAAAGCACTCCTATTTGACTATAGGAAAGGTTTATATTTTCTAAAGTACCAGCATAAGTCAAGTACCTAGCAAGACAATATTTATAAAAGTTAAAGCAGCAGATTCTTATTCTCTCTCTCTCTCTCTCTCTCTGTGTGTGTGTGTGTGTGTGTGTGTGTGTGTGTGTGTGTGTGCATTTAGGGTCTTTGTAGTGTTATGTGTGTTTTTGTGGTGTAAAAAGGGTTTTATAGCTGGCGAGAGTTGGTAAAATATTGACCTAAAATTTATCTGAAGGACAACCGTTGTAACCTAAATGTGTACAGACTTCAATAGATTTTTTTTTTTAAGAAAAAGTCACTAAACTTAATGATCAAAACCAAACAAACATTATAATTTTTTTCTACTGTTATTTCAAGCTAATGGCTACCAGTTTACATTAGGTTTCCCATCAAGGTTGGAAATAATGTCTTTGACATCTATTTGTAACTTGCGTGCAAAGCATAAATAACATTACCCATCCACAGTCCACCAGTGTCTGGCCTCTAGCGATTTGGAATTTTTGTCATTTGGCTCCATAACAGGTGTGGACTGCTCTCTGACCTCTGCTCTCTGCTCCTTCACAGCGAGGCGATATTATAGTCAACCAGGGTCACAACCACGATAGTGAAGCTCCGAACATCACCTTTCATCATGAGGGCTTTTTTTGGCGCTGTACCTTCGATGACGTCATGAACGATGGCAATCTGTGGAAGTTCTGGTTTGGTAAGGGATTGTTGTTTTTGCTTTGGAGCGTTAAACCTTCAGAGGGGTCTTTAGTTTCAGCTTTTTTAGTAATGCATGCTAATGTTAATTTCTGTTGGGTACGTTACTTCAAAAAAGTAATTTATTACATCATTAAATTTGCATTTAAATGTTTTTTTTTTATTACTACGTATGTCTGAACAGTAACTCAGTTACTTAAGAAGTAATTTAATTACTTCACTTGATACTATTTAAAAACCCTACACTGTAAAACCCAACAGGCAACTTTTATCAAATGAAATGAGTGCAGTTAACTCAAAATTTATTGAAAGTTAATTCTACTCATTTGAAGGTAATGAGTTAATTAAATACCTCATTACTTCAACTTAAATACAGCAAACTCACAGTATTCATATAAATTAGTTTTTTTTAACTCAAATGGTTTGTTGCAATTGGTTTCCTCAAACGGTTTGAGTTGCCTTAATTTTTTGGGTTTTACAGTGTATAAATCGAAATGCATAGATCATAGAAATTAAACTCTTTTAATTCCCAAGCAGAACCTTTTAGCTTTGTTAAAAAATGTAAAACTCAAAACAAAAACCGAACAAAATGCCACACTCTCAGAAATAAAGGTGTGCGAGCTGTCACTGGGGTGGTACCTTTTAAAAAAAGTACAAATTTGTACCTAAAAGGTCCAAATTAATACCTTAAGCGTACATATTAGCGGTGGCGGACAGAGTACTGAAAAATCATACTCAAGTAAAAGTACCATTACTTGCCTAAAAATGTAGTGCAAGTAGAGTAAAAGTATCTGCTGTAAATATTACTTAAAGTACGAGTAAAAAGTAGCCCTTTAAAAAGTACTCATCAGTAGTGAGTAGTGAGTATTATGCTGTCAAAAGCTGATGTGTCCAGCATGCAATTTGTGCATCTGTGTGTAAATGTAACATTCTGTAGTGCATTTAGTTATTGCCCAGCAGGCACACAACATCATGAGACATTAATATTAGGTTAGATTTAGGTTGTAATGTCAGGTGACCAAAATTTATCTTCAAGCTAGCAGCTAAGGACAACGTTATTTTGATGTCAAATAATGATGTCAAATGACATTGATATTTGGTTGATTTTAGGTTTTTATAAAGTGACCAAATTCCAACATCGAGCCAACATCTTAAACCAACATCATATATGACGTCAAATACTGACATTTATTCTTTAGGTATGGCAACCAAAATCCAACGTCTGATTGATGTCATGGGGTAACGTTCACACAACGTCAAGCTGTAACATCAATAGACGTTGATATTTGGTTGGTTTAAGGTTGAACATTGGACATTGACCTGAAGTTGAGTTCTGACGTCAACCCGATTTTTATTTCCAAACAAAATGTGAAGTCCCCATGACGTTAGGGTTCAATGTCAATCAGACGTCAAGTTGACTTCTTGTGCCTGCTGGGTGTTTAAGGCCATTTCGGTCATCATGCAGTAAACATCCGTCAACTTCTCATCAGTGACCAGCAACTAAACAGTCTCTGGGTCAATGTGTGTAAAAATTTTGAACAGCTTCATGGACACTTTTAATACTTCCAAACAGTTTGCTGCAATTATAAAGTGCACACGTCTTGAGGTAGTTCATTATGATGCGATTTACCTTCTACGGTATGTGCCATTTGATCAAAAAGGAATCTCAGGACTGATTTTTCTAATCCACATGGACAAGAAATAATTAAGTAGTTACTGCAGGTTGAAAGAAAGTAGTGAAGTAAAAGTACCAATACTGCACTAGAAATGTACTCAAGAAAAAGTAAAAGTACACATTTTAAAACTACTCAGTAAATTATAATTCCTGAGAAAAACTACTTAATTACAGTAATTTGAGTATTTGTAATTAATTACTTTACACCGCTGCATATTAGTAGCTAAAAAGTACAAAAGTGTTCCTCTTAAATGTGTTAGGTCCTAATATATACTTTTGAAGTACCAATATGGACCCTTTAAGTACAAATGTGTACCTTTTGAAAAGATACCACCCCAGTGACAGCTCGGGTACCTTCATTTCTGAGAGTGCATATACTGTACTACCAATTTTTGACTCAATTTATTGTTCTCATTGACTCAATTTAAGCTTACTGATCTTAAGAGATCATTGTTTCTTATTGTTTCGTCTGTATATTTGCATTTTTTTACTCCGCTCTGAATCTATTGAAAGTATTGAATTGATTTACAGCATTTAAGGCAAGCACATTATAAGTAACTAAATTACATGACTGTACATAAACATGAAACGTAATCGTTTACTATATATTCCTTACAGTAACAATATTTTGTAGCTAATTACACCCCACACTTTTTCTATACCATACTAATGTGTGTAAGAATAAACTAATAATGGCAAATTCTGTAAAAATTGTACATGATGAGTATTTTATATCAAAAATGTGCTGTGACCGGCTCACTGAATGTAGTAGTTACTAGGCCTCTTGTGAAGCTCTGATGGAGACTTGACTTCAAATATCAAAGATGTGTTGCCCTACAGAATGTTCTAAGAGAGTGAATAAGTGTTCAGGTTACTTCAGTCAGCAGATAGTCTGAATATGGAACACTTCTGAATATTTAATGAATTAATCATTTAAAACTCGCCCTTAAAGAAAATTCATTTCTTTGGTTTTCTTTTAGAAAATCAGCCGCATGCGAGAGTATGCAAACCTGCGTATCTTCTGCCCTTTCCTATCCCTGATCAGACCTACAACATTACCAGCTATCAGTCTGCTATAAGTAAGTTTTATTTTATTTGAAAGTTTTATTTTAATATATGATTATTTATTATATCTGGATAGGATTGTATGACTCTAATGTATTTTTTTTAAGTTTCTGTGTTAGTATTTAGTATATTTTTTGTATTTTAGGATGGTATGGACTATTAAAATACGTTTCTACTGTATATGTCTTTTTACTTTAAAGGTGCTGTATGTAAGTTCTTGACTCTTCTAAAGCATAAAAATACCATAATATGTTTGCAGATATTTAAGAAACATCACAAATGGACATACTTGTTTAACTGAAAAACAATGCTGAAGTCAGATATTCTGCTTTGAAAATGGTTTTTCTGTGCCGGAACGCTGTCTTTGTTGTAGGTACATTTAACCTGCACAATACCAGTTTAGCCAATTATATTTCAGCACTCCGGGTTGCCTTGATGGAAAACAGTGTATTTCATTCATTCATTTAGAAAGGCTCTGAAAGCAAGCGCCCGTGACCGAAATGGACAGTATCAGACGTTGAAATGAGACAGATTCATTTCCACATGAGGTTATTAATTAGCAAATGATATAAATATTACAATTGTAAACATTAGGTGAGCAGGTAACATTGTAATCTCGTGTCCTAACAACACGCAAACAGCAGTTTGGCTGTTTGCACCAGGCAAAACACGACAGAAATTTACAGCCTTCCAGAAGCACAGAATATGCAGTCACTCACGAAACAGCAAGGTTTAGAATCAATTCAAACTCACATTGTTAGCATTTAGCACTGAATAAAGCATACTTAAGGTTTACCTGAGGTGATCACTGTCATAGGTTTCACATGTTCAGCTGTGAGAAATAGAAGTTGTTTCTAATATATTAATTTGAGGTGTTGGTTAGAACTAAAACTCCTTTTAATATGGAAAGTATTCCCTCTATCGTGTGTTGTTGCTTTTATTTAGAACACAGTTTAAATCACTCGCTCCTGTACTCAATCTGGCATCCTTGCATTTATTCAGATCTAAGAGTGCAATACCTAGTTCAACCACTGGGTGTCAAACTTACATACTGCACCTTTAATTCTAACTCTATTAAAACATCTTTAATGCAGCGAAATGTAATGTAAAAGTAATGTTTTTGATACATTTTAACATCTATATTCAGCATGAAGTTGCAACAATACAACAGAGTTCATACACATTTTTACTGCTAAAATTCTTTTCCATGATTTTTCCAAGACTTTAAAGTAAATTTTTAGGACCTAATGTTTCATGCAATGTCTACAAAGGAAAATCAATGCATGTTCAAATTTATTACAGCATATCATAAAACAAGCAACAATCTATTTAGTTTCCATTTATATTCATATGTGTAAAATTTATTTAGATAATGATTTCACTGCATTAATAATGTGAGAGTATCAGATTGGCCAAGTATACATATAATATTCAAGTATACAGATATCTGTTTTACATGACTTTTCCAAACTTTTTGGGTTTTTCTGTTTTTCCAAAACTTTTTCAGGCCTGGAAAATGCCATGTCAAAATTTCATGGCTTTACCAGGTTTTCCTTGACCATATGAAGACACATTTTTTTCTTTGCTTTTATTTTAAATATTTTATTTTACAAGAGATCATTATGTATGGTCAAATAGCAAAATTAATTATATTTGAGCTTTTTAAATGCATATTTTAATGGAGCTTCTCTATATCTAGATATTTTATTATTGTAAACAATTTTAATTCATTTTTTTGTTTGTTTATTTTTAGTATATTTAAAAATCTATTTTATTTCGTTCAATGTTTTGGGACATTTTCAGCTTTTGACTTGATTTCTTATGCGGCTATGTATACATGTATAATTATTAATTAATTATTAAAATATTTATTATTTATTTATTTATTTATTATTTATTATACATACAAAAATATATATACACACACACACAACCACACACACACATACATATATATATATATA